>SZWC01001855.1:26729-42884 GCA_023375785.1 Penium margaritaceum | reverse complement strand
GCGGTGGAGAATACCTAAGCAAGGAGTTCCAGGACTACCTCGCAGCAGCTGGCATCAAGGCGCAGCGTACCGCGCTGTACTCGCCGCAGCAGAACGGCGTAGCAGAACGCGCCAACCGTACCATTGTGGAGTCGGCGCGCTCCATGCTGCACGCGGCTCGGCTGACCTACGACTTCTAGGCTGAAGCTGTGAGCACTGCGGTCTATATCAAGAACCGTAGTCCAACTAAGGCGCTGGAGCAGATGACGCCGTACGAGGCGTGGTTCGGCAAGAAGCCGAGCGTGGGTCATCTTCACGCGTTTGGCAGCTTGGCGCACATGAACGTGCCAAAGAAGAAGCGGCAAAAGTGGGACGCGAAGAGTGCGCGGATGCTGATGATTGGCTACGACGTGGCAAACAAGGCGTATCGCCTCTATGAGAGGGATACAGGCCACGTCATCATCTCCAGGGATGTCGTCTTCAATGAGAGCAACGTCATCGGCACCAACATTGTGTGTGAAGAGGCAACAGAAACAGCAGCTGACGAGACAATGGGAGCAGAAATTCTTCCTGACCCAGTTTCTCCCGATCCTTCCTCTACTGTGACAGTGGGATAATCACTCTACTCTCCCATGTCTGATGCAGCAGATATAGCAGCTTCATCAGCAGAAGCAGAGGAGGGAGATGTAGCACCACCAGCAGAAGCAGTTGTGCCAGCCACACCGCGTCAGCCGCCTGCTAATGCTCCAGCTCCATGTCGGAGGTACCCTCTTAGGGTGCGTTACAAGCCTGGTGAGCGCGGCCATTTCTGGATGCTGCAGAAACCAGAACAGATGAACGTTGCAGTTGCAGCACATTCAGATGAGCCAACGTCATACAAGGAGGCCATGGCTACACCGGATGTAGCAGATTGGGCGCAAGCCGTATAGCAAGAGATACAGTCGCAGCTGGACAACGGCACGTGGGAGCTGACTGAGCGTCCACCTGGACGTAAAGTGATCAAGTGCAAGTGGGTCTTCAAGAAGAAGCGGGGAGCAGATGGTAACCTGGAAAAGTACAAGGCGAGGCTGGTCGCCAAGGGCTACTCGCAGCAGGAGGGCATCGACTACACAGAAAATTTTGCCCCCGTTGCAAAGTTTGCCTTTGTGCGCACGTTCCTCTCTTATGCAGCAGCTGAGGACTTCGAGGTTCACCACATGGATGTCAAGACGACATTCTTGAATAGTGACTTGGAGGAGGAGATCTACATGGAGCAGCCGGAGGGGTTCGTCATGGATGGCCAGGAGCACCTGGTCTGCAAGCTGCAGAAGTCGCTGTACGGCCTCAAGCAAGCGTCACGTGCTTGGAACCAGAAGTTGGATGCGGCGTTGCAGTGCATGGGGTTTGAGCGCAGCGAGTGTGACTACAGCGTGTATCGCTGGCAGCATGAGCATGAGATCCTCATCATCATTGTCTATGTGGATGACATGCTCCTCCTTTCAAACAGCAGGTCTGCACTGCAGGAGTTCAAGGAAGCCATGCAGGAGCGCTTCCAGATGTCTGATCTCGGGGAGGCATCATACTTCCTCGGTATCTAGATCGTGCGTGACCGCAAGTCACGCTCTCTCTCACTGCAGCAGAGCCGCTACATCAAGGATGTTTTGCAGCGGTTCGGCATGGCAGATGCAAAACCCATCGGCACGCCGCTGGAGACACGGCAGTACCTCGTGAGCTTCAATGGAGAAGCAAATGCAGCTGAGCGACAGAAGTACCAGAGCGCCGTCGGTAGTCTCATGTACCTGATGGTGGCAACCAGGCTGGACCTCGCACAGGCTGTGAGCGTTGTGAGCCAGCACATGGCTAATCCTGGACCGGAGCACCAGAAGGCAGTGAAACGGATCTTCCGCTACCTTGCTGGAACCATCAACATTGGCATCACCTACAACGGCAATGACAACAGCATCATCGGCTACACTGACGCAGATTGGGCTTCAAACCCTGAGGACCGCAAGTCCATCTCTGGACATGTGTTCCTCATGAATGGTGGAGCCATCAGCTGGTGCAGCAAGCGGCAGGTGGTCGTGGCCACCTCGAGTACAGAAGCTGAGTACGTATCTCTCAGCTTTGGAGCCAAGGAAGCAGTTTGGCTCCAACGTCTCATGGCAGAGATGAGTGGGAGTGCAGCAGTTCCAGTTCCTGTGCGCGTCGACAACCAGAGCGCAATCGCACTCGCCAAGAATCCTGAGCACCATGCACGCACCAAGCACATTGACATTGCATATCACTTCATCAGGCACATGGTGCAGGAGGGTGCTATCAAGCTGGAGTTTACTCCAACGAGCAAGCAGGTCACTGATTTCTGCACCAAGCTAGTGACCCGTGAGAAGCAGCAGTTCTGCATGAAGGCATGTGGACTCAGCCTACTGTGACTACGGCAAAGTGGGAGATTGATGGGAAAGGAGCCATCCGGCCCAATTTCAGGTCCATAGGAGCAAGTTCCAGGAAACTTCCAGATGCCTACTCCGATCGTCAATCCGTCTTCACCATTGGAAAGATCAGGTGGCAAATTATCACTTCATCAGGCACATGGTGCAGGAGGGTGCTATCAAGCTCGAGTTTACTCCAACAAGCAAGCAGGTCGCTGATTTCTGCACCAAGCTAGTGACCCGTGAGAAGCAGCAGTTCTGCATGAAGGCGTGTGGACTCAGCCCACTCTGAATGTGGCAAAGTGGGAGATTGTTGGGAAAGGAGCCATCCGGCTCAGTTTCAGCTCGACGGGAGCAAGTCCGAGGAAACTACCCGATGCCTGCTCCGATCGTCAATCTAACTTCACCATTAGAAAGATCACGTAGCAAATTATCGACGGTCCACGTTTCAGGCCGATGCAACGGTCGGATTGGGAGATATGAATTTTCGAAGTTTCGGGGGTCATGGACTGTCGATGTCTGGGTGGCCATGGGTGATGGCTCCATGCCTTAGCCTGAGAAAAGAAAAAAACAAGAGGTCCAGGGTCAAGACCTGATGGGAGAAAATATCCAAAAAGGTCCTTGGTCTTAGGATTGCCTTGTCAGAGTGTGCTGACTAGGATAAAGGTACCTCTCCTTACTTTTTAGGTGAGGTGAGATCCTTGTGTGCTAGCCATGGACACATGGCGATTCTCCATGGATTTGTGGGTGATGTGACCACTAGGAGTGTGCCATGAGAGCATTCTCTAGCTCTCTAGGTCGTGTGTGACTGGTCAGCCTGATTGTTAGGCTGATTTCCTCCCTTGTGTGAGATTGTGGACTCTAGTGTGTGAGCCTTAGCCTCCATGGCTAAGTGGTGTGGCTTGTGAGAGGGCTGACTTGCCCAAGCTCTAGCTCTATATGTACTCCATCATTTTGAGTGATTGAACAACCATTCTTCAGCACAAGTGATGCCCTTCCAATCACACATGCTCGCTACTCCAAGGCTCCCTCTCTCCTCCATTTCCAACATTTGGTATCAGAGCCAAGTTCTGCCACTTTTAGCCAGCACAGGCCGTCACTTTGAGAGTGACGGGTTGGGGTAAAACCTTCACTAAATTTGACGCTCGACCACAGGATATTCAAGTTCAGAAGACAAGCTTTTCAACGAGCCCAAAATCGCGAAGATCCAACGGTTGGATTGAGAGTTATGGTCAAAACAAGGTCGGCCAGGGCTACACTCTTCTCTATGAGTAAGACTGTCACCTTGTGATGACCATAACTCTCTCGTTTCTTTGTCAAATTTAAAAAGTGGCACATGCGAATTCTAGTATTTTTCCTAAGCTTTCCATTGGTGCAAAACGTTTTGCATTCCATTGATATGTTTGGGAGAAACGCCGTTTACAAGCAGGCTGGCCTGAGTTGGAGTAGGAGCAGAAGCATACCCTATTTTCAAGAGGGCATATCTTTTGAAATCCCCTGTTGATGATCCTTTTTTATGGGACGATCTGAAAGGTTTTGAGCTGAATTTTCCAGTGGTGGGCTCAGTTTTTTAAAATTCCCAGTCTGCAGGCATCTACAGTCCAGTTTCTGTCAGACAGATTTCTGGCAGAAGCAGCAGCAGAAGCAGGGGTAGCGCCGCCATCCAAGGGCAGCACTGAGCATCACCAAGGCTCAAAATGGCAGCAGCTGGCGTTGTGACAGCAGCCCAGCCTTTGGAGAGGCTGGAGGGACGCGCCAACTTCACGTTTTGGAAGATCCGTACCCGCCTCCTTTTGGAGGAGAGGGGCTTGTGGGAGGTGGTGAGCGGCGACGAGCCGGCTCCAGTTCCACAGGCAAAAGGCATCACCGCAGCGCAGGTGGTGGCGGGGAAGACGCCGCAAAAGGGTGTAGCTGATGCGGGTTCTTCTGCAGCTATACCAGCGACGTATGAGTGGAAGAAGAAGGACAGGCAGGCCTATATGTTGCTTGTCAATACCATCTCCAACCCGCATCTTCAGTACGTGAGTGACAAGGCTACTGCAAAGGAGGGGTGGGACATATTGTGCAAGAAGTATGAGAGCAAGGATCCTGCATTCCTCATGCTTTTGGAGGAAAAGATGATGGCGCTGAAAATGCAGGGTGGTGAAGGGATGGAGGCGTATCTGGACAGGGCCAAGGAGCTGGCGAAGCAGCTGAGAGCGGCCGGCAACCCTGTGGAAGAGACGCACTTCATCCTTCTCTTGCTGAGGGGACTCCCAACCAGCTACGACACGGTGCGAGAGACGCTCGAGTGCCAGCCAACTCTCGACCTCGACTTCATCTGCACACACCTGGTGCAGGTGGAATTGTTGGAAAGGGAGCCATCCGGCTCAATTTCAGGTCCACAGGAGCAAGTTCCAGGAAAGTACCAGATGCCTGCTCCGATCGCCAATCCGAATTCACCATTGGAAAGATTATGTGGCAAAATGTCTACGGTCCAAGTTTGAGGCCGATCCAACGGTCGGAGTGGGAGATATGAATTTTCGAAGTTTCGGGGGTCATGGACCGTCGATGTCTGGGTGGGCATGGGTGATGGCTCCATGCCTTAGCCTGAGAAAAGAAAAAGGAAAGAGGTCCAGGGTCAAGACCTGATGGGAGAAATATCCAAAAAGGTCCTTGGTCTTAGGATNAAGTGCCATTATTGCCAGAAAGAGGGGCACTACAAGAAAGAGTGCTTCAAGTTCAAGAGGGACCAGAAGGAGCAGCAGCAGCAGCAGCAAAAGCAGCAATCTCCACAGCAACAGCAGCAGCAGTCACAGCAACGTCAGCAGCACCAGCAGCAGCAGCAGCAGAACCAGACCGGCGTGCGACATTTTGGCAACATGAACGTGGCCAAGGAGGTGCGCGACCGCCTCTTCATGGCAAAGTCTGACATGTCGCAGGAGGAGAAGGCGGATCTGGCGTGGTACAAAGACTCTGGGTGTACCAAGAGTCTGACGAACCACAAGGAGTGGTTTACGCAGTTGCTGTCCATCCCTCTCCGTCCTATCGCTTTGGGTGATGATCGGGTGGTGTATGCTGAGGCGATTGGGATTGTGGAGATGTGGTTGGAGACCCCGCGTGGCATTGAAGTGGGAGTGTTCCATGGCGTGCTGTATGTGCCTGATGCTGCGTTCAACCTTCTCTCAGTGTCCTCTCTCACAAACACAAGACTACGCGTCGTTTTTGACGATGATTATGGCTATATCCTCGACAAGGAAACAGGAGAGGAGTTGGCCAAGTCGGTGAAGGAGGGCGACATGTACCGCCTGCTGGGGGCGACCAAGATCCCGCGTGAGCAGAGTCTTGCAGCAGAGGTGCAGGCGACTGATGGCGAGATCTGGCATGTACGCTACGGCCACATCGGCATGCGCGCCTTACAACAGCTTCAAGCAAAGCAGATGGTGCGTGACCTACCTACCATCTCTAACTTTGAGCAGCAGTTATGCATTGGCTGTTTGGAGGGGAAGCAGCTCCGCGAGGCGTTCTCTGGAGCAGGGGAGCGTGCAAAAGGGGTGTTGGAGCTGGTCCACACGGACTTGTGCGGACCAATGCAGACCCAGAGCTTTGGAGGCTCTAGGTATTTTCTCACCTTCATTGATGATTTCAGCCGTTACACTGCTGTGTACTTCCTTTCCTCCAAGGACCAGTGCTTTGACAGGTTCAAGGAGTTCAAGGCCATGATGGAGAACCAGACCGGCAAGTAGATCAAGGCGCTGCGCAGCGATTGCGGTGGAGAATACCTAAGCAAGGAGTTCCAGGACTACCTCGCAGCAGCTGGCATCAAGGCGCAGCGTACCGCGCCGTACTCGCCGCAGCAGAACGGCGTAGCAGAACGCGCCAACCGTACCATTGTGGAGTCGGCGCGCTCCATGCTACACGCGGCTCGGCTGACCTACGACTTCTGGGCTGAAGCTGTGAGCACTGCGGTCTATATCAAGAACCGTAGTCCAACTAAGGCGCTGGAGCATATGACGCCGTACGAGGCGTGGTTCGGCAAGAAGCCGAGCGTGGGTCATGTTCGCGCGTTTGGCAGCTTGACGCACATGAACGTGCCAAAGGAGAAGCGGCAAAAGTGGGACGCGAAGAGTGCGCAGATGCTGATGATTGGCTACGACGTGGCAAGCAAGGCGTATCGCCTCTACGAGAGGGATACAGGCCACGTCATCATCTCCAGGGATGTCGTCTTCAATGAGAGCAACGTCATCGGCACCAACATTGTGTGTGAAGAGGCAACAGAAACAGCAGCTGACGAGACAATGGGAGCAGAAATTCTTCCTGACCCAGTTTCTCCCGATCCTTCCTCTACTGTGACAGTGGGATAATCACTCTACTCTCCCATGTCTGATGCAGCAGATACAGCAGCTTCATCNAACTTTTGCCCCCGTTGCAAAGTTTGCCTCTGTGCGCACGCTCCTCTCTTATGCAGCAGCTGAGGACTTCGAGGTTCACCACATGGATGTCAAGACGGCATTCTTGAATGGTGACTTGGAGGAGGAGATCTACATGGAGCAGCCGGAGGGGTTCGTCATGGATGGCCAGGAGCACCTGGTCTGCAAGCTGCAGAAGTCGCTGTACGGCCTCAAGCAAGCGTCGCGTGCTTGGAACCAGAAGTTGGATGCGGCATTGCAGTGCATGGGGTTTGAGCGCAGCGAGTGTGACTACAGCGTGTATCGCTGGCAGCATGAGCATGAGATCCTCATCATCATTATCTATGTGGATGACATGCTCCTCCTTTCAAACAGCATGTCTGCACTGCAGGAGTTCAAGGAAGCCATGCAGGAGCGCTTCCAGATGTCTGATCTCGGGGAGGCATCATACTTCCTCGGTATCCAGATCGTGCGTGACCGCAAGTCACGCTCTCTCTCGCTGCAGCAGAGCCGCTACATCAAGGATGTTTTGCAGCGGTTCGGCATGGCAGATGCAAAACCCATCGGCACGCCGCTGGAGACGCGGCAGTACCTCGTGAGCTTCAATGGAGAAGCAAATGCAGCTGAGCGACAGAAGTACCAGAGCGCCGTCGGTAGTCTCATGTACCTGATGGTGGCAACCAGGCCGAACCTCGCACAGGCTGTGAGCGCTGTGAGCCAGCACATGGCTAATCCTGGACCGGAGCACGAGAAGGCAGTGAAACGGATCTTCCGCTACCTTGCTGGAACCATCAACATTGGCATCACCTACAACGGCAATGACAACAGCATCATCGGCTACACAGACGCAGATTGGGCTTCAAACCCTGAGGACCGCAAGTCCATCTTTGGACATGTATTCCTCATGAATGGTGGAGCCATCAGCTGGTGCAGCAAGCGGCAGGTGGTCGTGGCCACCTCGAGTACAGAAGCTGAGTACGTATCTCTCAGCTTTGGAGCCAAGGAAGCAGTTTGGCTCCAACGTCTCATGGCAGAGATGAGTGGGAGTGCAGCAGTTCCAGTTCCTGTGCGCGTCGACAACCAGAGCGCAATCGCACTCGCCAAGAATCCTGAGCACCATGCACGCACCAAGCACATTGACATTGCATATCACTTCATCAGGCACATGGTGCAGGAGGGTGCTATCAAGCTGGAGTTTACTCCAACGAGCAAGCAGGTCACTCATTTTTGCACCAAGCTAGTGACCCGTGAGAAGCAGCAGTTCTGCATGAAGGCATGTGGACTCAGCCTACTCTGACTGCGGCAAAGTGGGAGATTGATGGGAAAGGAGCCATCCGGCCCAATTTCAGGTCCAGAGGAGCAAGTTCCAGGAAACTTCCAGATGTGGGTTATGTGACCACTAGGAGTGTGCCATGAGAGCATTCTCTAGCTCTCTAGGTCATGTGTGAGTGGTCAGCCTGATTGCTAGGCTGATTTCCTCCCTTGTGAGAGATTATGGATTCTAGTGTGTGAGCCTTAGCCTCCATGGCTAAGTGGTGTGGCTTGTGAGAGGACTGACTTGCCCAAGCTCTAGCTCTATATGTACCCCATCATTTTGAGTGATTGAACAACCATTCTTCAGCACAAGTGATGCCCTTCCAATCTCACATGCTCGCTGCTCCAAGGCTCCCTCTCTCCTCCATTTCCAATAGAGTCATGAGGTCACGACTTCGAACCCTGATAGGGGCAATTTTCTTTGTGATCCAAAGGATGAGTGGAATCTTCTAGGATGCTTCCAGTGGAGGTTGCCACTTGGCGGTCACAGGATGCATGACGTGGCGGACTGGTGAGGTGGCCTAGGATAGCCCTAGAAGTGGCCCTCCTAGGAGCCAATGTGTGCACAATTCTAGAGCCGGCTGTAGGACTATAACTACATGTCACTTGCATGTGATTTCTAACTGTTTTTATCTTTGAGACTCCTCACAGAGTTGCCCACCAAAGGCAGACACTAAAGAATCATTGGTTGGTCTAAGCCCCAGGAATTCGCTCCTCGCGCGAAAGTGACCAGGTACTATGAGCACAGTTGCAAGGAAGTGATTCCTACGAACTGCTCATTGTGGAACCGTGATCCTGAGGGTGATATCTCCTCCTAGTTGCAATACTAGGAGCGGACGGCAAGTGCCATTGTGTCGGCCTTGTTTTCTAGTCCGTCGCCTCAGGCCGGTGGACATAAAGCCCCACCTTTTCGTGTAGCCAACGAATTAGAACTGCAAGAGACCTGGATCCAGAAGATGCTGGAATTTCATGTTGCCTACACCAAATAGTAACATCAACACGTGGTCAAAGGTAAAAAGACTTGCTGTCTTCTCTTGCCTATTAGAGGTCAAAAACAAGCTAATCAAGCATCTCGATATCCTCAGTTGCCCCTATATGAAGTGCAGTATTCTAAATACTATGTATTAGATCTCAGGAATTTGTGATTTCTAGAAAGAGAAAGTTGTGAAGTCCAATATGGATAAAATCCCTGACATCATTAGACGTTCTGAACGTACAACCCTTACAGAGCAAGTTACTTCACAAGAAAGGCAGGATTCTGAATGCAAGCCAGAGCTATCACGGACACCATTTCCAAGGAGAAAGTGGTCCGCGAGCTCCTCATGGAAGAGGTGACGTAGAAAATCAACCAAGTCGTGGTACAAGCTGTCAACTGTTATGTTCTGTATATGCCCCTGATCCAATCAGTGGAAGATTTAGACTGGGTATGCACTGCGCTTGTAGCGCAAGTCCCCCAGCGACACGAAGAGAGGCTGAGAGAGACAAGGCATGCACTGCTCATCCTTGTGGAGTAAGTCCCCTTGATCTACTCTTGGTAGTCTACCTGGTGCATGCTCCTTAGGACAACTTCCTACAGCCTAATGGGTGAAGGCGCCATCTCGCAAGCGAGAGGTTCGGGGTCAAATTCCGCCGGGACCAACTTTTCTTTGTGACAAAAAAGGGCCAAGGAAGCTTCCTAGAAGCCTCTAAGGTCCTAGGTGGATCAAGCGCCACTTGGCGGTCACAGAGGGTGCCATGTCATCAAAGCTGATGACACTATCTAGGGTGGCCTTGGAGGGGAGGCCCCTCCAAGGAGCCACTGGGAGCACTGACCAGAGACTATATAAGGCCTGTCATTTACATGTGATGATATATATCATCTCTTACTCTTGAGACTTGGGAGAAAACTAATCCCTTGTTGGCCACCAAGAAAGAGGGTAAAGAACAAGTGCAAGTGCACACTTTGGTGTGTAGTATTGCCAGTTGGGTGAGAGTTTGGAACACTCTCCGGCCACGGTTGGGACAAGCTAAGTGAACCTTTCAGTGTGGAAACACCACTCCGTGGGTGATCTCTACCTTGGTTGAAATATGAAGGACGGTCGGCGGTTTGCCCGTCGGCACCGTTTACTCTAGACCGTGGCCAAGTGCGGAGTGACAAAGGGTTATGGGCCTACACTGATCGGGAAACTTGGTTTTTTGTACCACCGCTCAGTTCACGTGATAGGTACCTCCGCAGTAGACAAGACACCACTGCTCTATCTGCTTCATTGTCGGTCTACTTTGGACCAAGGTATGCATTGTGAGAGACCGGACGCGGGTTGCACCCGTGGTCCACTTTTGCTCTCCACGGACAAGGAATGAGGATACGCTCTGCCATTGTTGGTATGACCCTCGAGTCCTAAGCGGGTTACGCTTTGCCCTTGTGGGTACGACCCCGTGTCTATGGGAGCACTTCCTCCACAATAGCTAGGAGACCATCGGCTGGAGGGGTATGCAACGGACTGCACCTTGAAAATCTGTAGCAGTCATCAGCCTCATCAGCCTACATCGGCCTCAACGAAGCAGAACAGCAGAGACTAAGTGAGCATCCTTGACCACACCGCAATCATGCCGATGGGTCAAGAGATCGTTCCAGTCACCTCACGGCCCGCCGAGTTGGGTGCGGCCAACGCCATCACACGCTTCGATGGCAAAGCTTTCAGCACGTGGAAATGGCAGTTTGAGGTGGTGATGCGCGTGCGTGGGTACCTCAACATGCTGAAAGGGACTGAGGTAGCACCGGAGGACGAGGCAAACACGGAATACGCAGTGTGGCAAGAGCAGAATGACATCGCTCTCGTACTCCTCGTCACGTCCATAAGCCCCTCCCTAATCTCCCACATCGAGGGGTGCTCGGGTTGCGGGTGGGCGAGGGGGAATCCATCTCGGACTTCCTCCAGCAGTTTGAAGGACTGCTTCAAGAAGCCCGCGCCATGTCCTGGCAGCTCGACCAACAGATGCAGGCCATGATTCTCCTCATGGCCTTGCCGCCAAACTGGAGCCCCATGANAAGAGCAGAATGACATCGCTCTCGTACTCCTCGTCACGTCCATAAGCCCCTCCCTAATCTCCCACATCGAGGGGTGCTCGGGTTGCGGGTGGGCGAGGGGGAATCCATCTCGGACTTCCTCCAGCAGTTTGAAGGACTGCTTCAAGAAGCCCGCGCCATGTCCTGGCAGCTCGACCAACAGATGCAGGCCATGATTCTCCTCATGGCCTTGCCGCCAAACTGGAGCCCCATGATCACCACCTTGGGTGGTTGGGAGGAGTCGGTGTTCACGTACCCTCGTGTCTTCGAGTTTGTCCGGAACGAGGCCATGCGGTACAACAACGGCGTCATCAACAATGCAAGTGGCTCGGGAGGCACCTCCTCTCATGGCAACAGCAGAAGTAATGGCGGCGGGAAAAGCGGTAAGAAGAAGGGCAAGTGCCACAACTGTGGCAAGGCGGGGCATTGGGCGCGGGAGTGTTGCGCACCAAAGAAGGAAGGAGGCGGTGGTGGGAGCAGCAACGTGAGTAAGAAGATGGACTCGATGTCCACGAGCATGATGGCCGAGAGCAAGGCCCCTCCAAAGGGCTCTGCGCTGCTGCGGCCGGGAGCCTTTGGGCTCGACAGTGGCACGGACTACCACACCTCTCGCGAGGCATGTGGCTTCTCGTCCCTCACACCTTCCATGGCCAAGTTCCGGTGCGCCAACGGCGGCATCGAGTACGCGGCTGGTGAGGGAAAAAAGGTCGTGTACACGCGGCTCAATGGAGCAGACAAGGAGTTGCGGCTACAGAACGTAGTCTACATGCCAACTTTTGCCGCGAACCTCCTCTTCGTCTCGCGGATTACGGATCACGCGATGACGGTGGTATTCACACAGAAGGAAGCCATCATCCTCAAGAACGAGGACGTGACGATTACCTACGTTGCGTCAGACCTTGTCGCCAAGGTACCATGAACAGATGGGCTCTACGTTCTGCAGACGAAGAGCACGGAAGGACACGTTGGGGCGGCAGAGGCAGTAGCGGAAGCTGCACCATCGCCGAACGCCAAGACACCATCCATGCCGCGTGCTGTGGTGGCTAAAGACGTGGGAGCAGAAATTGCGAAGCTGTGGCACAGACGCCTTGGGCACGTGGCCAACAGCACCCTGCAGGTCATGTAGGAGTAGAAGCTTGTACGCAGGCTGGAGGGGTGTGAGCTGAAGGATGGATGCAACATTGGGTGTGAGGCTTGCGTGCAAGGGAAGACAAAGCGTAAACGCTTCTCCAAAAATGGTCGCAGAGCAGAGGGCATACTCGACCTTGTCGACAGCGACGTGTGTGGCCCCATGCGCACCACGTCCAACGGCGGCTCCAAGTACCTCCTCATCTTCATCGATGATTACTCTCGGAAGGTGTGGGTGTACTTCCTCAAAATCAAGGGAGAGGTGCTGGAGCGCTTGCGAGAGTTTGTCACCATGGTGGAGCGACAAACCGGGTGGAAGGTCGAGGTCCTGCGGAGCGACAACGGCTGAGAGTACGAGGGGTCCAAGCCGTGGCTCCAGGCATACGGCATTGTCCACCAACCTACTACCCCCTACACACCGCAGAGCAACGGCGTGGCCGAGCGCATGAACCAGACCATTCTGGCCATGACGCGAACCATGTTGTTCGACTCAAAGCTCCCTCCTCGCTTCTGGGCGGAAGCAGCACGCACTACATGCTACCTCATCAACCTCATGCCTGCTGAAGCACTGCGCAGCAAGGGGACAGAAAAGGAGCAAAGTGCAGAACGCATGACGCCGCAGGAGACATGGTCGGGAAAAAAGCCGGATGCCTCTCACCTAAAGGCATACGGCTGCACGGCTTGGGCCAAAGTCCAGGACGGACAAGGAGCAAGGAAGTTGGATGCACGTGCGCGCAAGTGCGTGATGATCGGCTACGAGGCCGCGTACAAGGTGTACAGGCTGTGGGACCAGGCACTAGGGAGAGTCATTACCTCCAGAGATGTGACCTTCCAGGAAGAGTCACACGGCAAGGGAGAACTGCTGGACGTAGAGAACTCTCCAAAACAGGGAGAGTGGATCGTGCTGCAGGAGGCGGGTANGACGGACAAGGAGCAAGGAAGTTGGATGCACGTGCGCGCAAGTGCGTGATGATCGGCTACGAGGCCGCGTACAAGGTGTACAGGCTGTGGGACCAGGCACTAGGGAGAGTCATTACCTCCAGAGATGTGACCTTCCAGGAAGAGTCACACGGCAAGGGAGAACTGCTGGACGTAGAGAACTCTCCAAAACAGGGAGAGTGGATCGTGCTGCAGGAGGCGGGTAATACACCCCCGCCTAACTGGCGTGGGACGCCAGTTGCCGTAGACAGTGAGGCTGCCAATTCAGGGAGAGCATCTGCTCAGGCACAAGTGGAGTTGACATCCGACACCGCGTCGGAGACATCCGAGGTCTCCTCGGAGGCCAGTGGCTCTTCCCTTCTAGCGACCCCTCCTGGGGAAGCACAGCAACAGCAGCAGTACGAGCAGCCAATACCAGTACCACTGTGGCGCAGTGAGCGCCAAGCAAAGCCTGCAAAGTAGTACGACTGAGGGAAGGCCGAGTTGACTGGCCTGAGCAGGTTGTGCCTTGTGCAGGGAAAGTCGGCTACCATCGCCGAGACTCTCTCGCGGCCGGATGCCGCTAAGTGGAAGGAGGCGATGGAGAGCGAGCTCGCCTCCATCGAGGAGAACGGAACGTGGGTGCTGGTGGACAGACTACCAAACACACACGTGGTGGGCGTGAAGTGGGTCTTACGCGTCAAACGTAAACAAGACAACAGCATCGACAAGTACAAGGCAAGGATCGTCGCGAAGGGGTTCTCGCAGAGAGCAGGGTCTGAGTACGACGAGACCTACTCTCCTGTCGCGTCCTTCCCCTCCATCCGCACCTTGTTGGCTATAGCTGCGGCGCGCAACATGGAAATCCACCAGATGGACGTCAAGACCGCCTTCCTCTACGGGAAACTTGACAAGGAGATACTAATGGAGGTGCCCGAGGGTGTCAAGGTAAAACCCGGGTAGGTGTGTCGCCTCATCAAGGCGCTCTACGGGCTGAAACAGGCCCCAAGAATGTGGTACAAGAAAATGGACAGCTTCATGGCTGGCCTTGGCTTCTCGCACTGCCACAATGACCCCAGTGTGTATGTGCATGCGGCTGACCAGGGGCTGTTACAAGAAGCGCTGTACGTGGATGACCTGATTCTGGCCTCCACCTCCATGAAGGCCCTCGAGGCCCTGAAGGAGAAGCTGCATGGGCGGTTTCAGATGAAGGACATGGGCGAGCTCGAGTACTACTTGGGCATCGCCATACATCGCAACCGAGCTGCAGACACCATCGAGCTCAACCAGACGAAGTACATCTCAGAGGTGCTTCGGCGCTATGGCATGGAAGACGCCAAACCTCTCAGCACTCCTCTCCCCACGAAGTGCAATCTCACCTCCGCCCACTCCCCCAGCACAAAAGCCGAGCACCGCGAAATGTAGGATGTGGCGTACGAGTCTGCGATGGGTAGCATCATGTATGCCATGGTTGGCACGCGGCCGGACATCTCCTTTACTATGGGGCTAGTCAGTCGGTTCGTGGCCAACCCTGGACCACTCCACTAGTAGTCCATGAAGCGTATCTTGCGCTATCTCAACAAGACATGGCACATGGGGCTGCAGTACGGCGGCCTTCAAGGAACAGACCCTTTGTGCCTCAAGTGCTACACAGACGCAGATTTTGGAGGCAACGTGAATGATAGGAAGTCCACCTTGGGCTTTGTGTGCCTTGTGAATGGCGGCGCTATGTCGTGGGCCAGCCGCAAGCAGGACTGTGTCTCCATCTCAACCGCAGAAGCTGAGTATGAGGCGCTGTCTGAGGTGTGCAAGGAGACGTAGTAGCTACGCAGCTTGCTCGCTGAGATACACGCACCACAGAAGGAGGCCACGGTCGTCCACGTCGACAACCAGAGCGTGATGGATATCGCGTTCAAGGACACCCTCTCAAGGCGGACCAAGCACATCAACATCCGCTATCACTACACGCGCGACCTCATCGCCAAGGGAGTAGTACATCTGCAGTACATCGCGACCAAGCAGATGCTCGCGGACTTCCTAACAAAGCCGCTGGACAGTGACCCGCACATGGCAGGGGTACCAGGCATCGGGATGGTGAGCACAGCAAACGAGGACTAAACGGGCGGCCTACGTCACAGGTGGCCGACATTGCTGGGTCCATGGCCGCAGCAGGAATCTAGCCGTAGATGGACGCAGGTGCAAGGGAGAGTTTGTTATGTTCCGTGTGTACCCCTGGTCCAATCAGCGGAAGATTTAGACTGGGTATGCACTACACTTGTAGCGCAAGTCCCCCAGTGACACGAAGAGAGGCTGAGAGAGACAAGGCATGCACTGCTCATCCTTGTGGAGTGAGTCCCCTTGGTCTACTCTTGGTAGTCTACCTGGTGCATGCTCCTTAGGACAACTTCCTACAGCCTAGTGGGTGATGGCGCCATCTTGCAAGCGAGAGGTTCGGGGTCAAATTCCGTCAAGACCAACTTTTCTTTGTGACAAAAAAGGGCCAAGGAAGCTTCCTAGAAGCCTCTAAGGTCCAAGGTGGATCAAGCGCCACTTGGCGGTCACAGAGGATGCCATGTCATCAAAGCTGATGACAGTGTCTAGGGTGGCCTTGGAGGGGAGGCCCCTCCAAGGAGCCACTGGGAGCACTGACCAGAGACTATATAAGGCCTGTCATTTACATGTGATGATGTATATCATCTCTTACTCTTGAGACTTGGGAGAAAACTAATCCCTTGTTGGCCACCAAGAAAGAGGATAAAGAACAAGTGCAAGTGCACACTTTGGTATGTAGCATTGCCAGTTGGGTGAGAGTTTGGAACACTCTCCGGCAACGGTAAGGACAAGCTAAGTGAACCTTTCAGTGTGGAAACACCACTCCGTGGGTGATCTCTACCTTGGTTGAAATACCAAGGGCGGTCGGCGGTTTGCCTGTCGGCGCCGTTTACTCTAGACCGTGGCCAAGTGCGGAGTGACAAAG
>SZWC01001855.1:1569-14564 GCA_023375785.1 Penium margaritaceum | reverse complement strand
AGCGTGCGAAAGAGGTGTTGGAGCTGGTCCACACGGACTTGTGTGGACCAATGCAGACTCACAGCTTTGGAGGCTCTAGGTATTTCCTGACCTTCATTGATGATTTCAGCCGTTACACTGCTGTGTACTTCCTTCCTTCCAAGGACCAGTGCTTTGACAGGTTCAAGGAGTTCAAGGTCATGGTGGAGAACCAGACTGGCAAGAAGATCAAGGCACTGTGCAGCGATCGCGGTGGAGAGTACCTGAGCAGGGAGTTCCAGGACTACCTTGCCGTAGTAGAACGGTGTAAAAGAACGCGCCAACCGTATCATTGTGGAGTCGGCGCACTCCATTCTGGGCTGAAGCCGTGAGCACTGTGGTCTACATCAAGAACCGCAGTCCAACTAAGGCGTTAGAGCAGATGACGCCGTACGAGGCGTGGTTCGGCAAGAAACCGAGCGTGGGTCATCTCCGAGCATTTGGCAGCCTGGCGCACATGCACGTGCCCAAGGAGAAGTGGCAGAAATGGGACGCAAAGAGTACACAGATGCTGATGATTGGCTATGACGTGGCAAGCAAGGCCTATCGCCTCTACGAGAGGGATACAGGCCACGTCATCATCTCCAAGGATGTAGTCTTCAACGAGAGTAACGTCATCGGCACCAACATTATCTATGAAGAGGCAGCAAAACCAGCAGCTCACGAGACAGTGGGAGCAGAAATCCTTCCTGACCCTGTCTCTCCCGATCCTTCCTCTACTGTGACAGTGGGAGAATCACTCTACTCTCCCATGTCTGATGCAGCAGATACAGCAGCCTCATCGGCAGAAGCAAAGGGAGATGTAGCACCACCAGCAGTAGCAGTTGTTCCACAGCACCACGCCAGCCGCCCGCTAACGCTCTAGCACCAGGTCGCAGGTACCCTCTTAGGGTGCGTTACAAGCCTGGTGAGCACGGCTATTTCTTGATGCTGCAGAAACCAGAACAGATGAATGTCGCAGTTGCAGCAGATTTTGATGAGCCAACGTCATACAAGGAGGCCATGAATGCACCGGACGCAGCAGATTGGGCGCAAGCCGTGCAGCAGGAGATACAGTAGCAGCTGGACAACGGCACGTGGGAGCTGACTGAGCGTCCACCTGGACGTAAGGTGATCAAGTGCAAGTGGGTGTTCAAGAAGAAGCGGGGAGAAGATGGTAACCTGGAAAAGTACAAGGCGAGGCTGGTCGCCAAGGACAACTCGCAGCAGGAGGGCATAGACTACACAGAAACTTTTGCCCCTGTTGCAAAGTTTGCCTCTGTGCGCACGCTCCTCTCTCATGAAGGAGCTGAGGATTTCGAGGTTCACCACATGGATGTCAAGACAGCATTCTTGAATGGTCACTTGGAGGAGGAGATCTACATGGAGCAGCCGGAAGGGTTCGTCATGGATGGCCAGGAGCACCTGGTTTGCAAGCTGCAGAAGTCGCTGTACGGCCTCAAGCAAGCGTCGTGTGCTTGGAACCAGAAGTTGGATGCGGCGTTGCAGTGCATGGGGTTTGAGCGCAGCGAGTGTGACTACAGCGTGTATCACTGGCAGCATGAGCATGAGATCCTCATCATCATTGTCTATGTGGATGACATGCTCGTCCTTTCCAACAGTATGCCTGCACTACAGGAGTTCAAGGAGGCCATGCAGGAGCGTTTCCAGATGTCTGATCTCGGGGAGGCATCATACTTCCTCGGCATCCAGATCACGCGTGACCGCAAATCACGCTCTCTCTCGCTATAGCAGAGTCGCTACATCAAGGACGTCTTGCAGCGGTTCAGCATGGCAGATGCCAAACCCATCGGCACGTCGCTGGCGACGCGGCAGTACCTCGTGAGCTTCAGTGGAGAAGCAGGTGCAGCTGAGCGGCAGAAGTACCAAAGCGTCGTCGGCAGTCTCATGAACCTCATGGTGGCAACCAGGCCTGACCTCGCACAGGCTGTGAGCGCTGTGAGCCAGCACATGGCTAATCCGGGACTGGAGCACCAGAAGGTAGTGAAGCGGATCTTCCGCTACCTTGCTGGAACTATCAACGTCGGCATCACCTACAACGGCAACGACAACAGCATCATCGGCTACATAGATGCAGATTGGGCTTCAAATCCTGAGACCCGCAAGTCCATCTCTGGANTCCATGTAGATCTCCTCCTCCAAGTCACCATTCAAGAATGCCGTCTTGACATCCATGTGGTGAACCTCGAAGTCCTTAGCTGGTGCATAAGAGAGGAGCGTGCGCACAGAGGCAAACTTTGCAACGGGGGCAAAAGTTTCTGTGTAGTCGATGCCCTCATGCTGCGAGTAGCCCTTGGCGACCAGCCTCGCCTTGTACTTTTCCAGGTTACCATCTGCTCCCCGCTTCTTCTTGAAGACCCACTTGCACTTGATCACTTTACGTCCAGGTGGACGCTCAGTCAGCTCCCACGTGCCGTTGTCCAGCTGCGACTGTATCTCCTTCTGTACTGCTTGCGCCCAATCTGCTGCATCGGGTGCAGCCATGACCTCCTTGTATGACGTTGGCTCATCTGAATCTGCTGCAACTGCAACGTTCATCTGTTCTGGTTACTGCAGCATCCAGAAATGGCCGCGCTCACCAGGCTTGTAACGCACCCTAAGAGGGTACCTCCGACCTGGAGCTGGAGCGTTAGCAAGCGGCTGACGCGGTGCGGCTGGCACAACTGCTTCTGCTGGTGGTGCTACATCTCCCTCCTCTGCTTCTGCTGATGAAGCTGCTGTATNGGGTTCGTCATGGATGGCCAGGAGCACCTGGTTTGCAAGCTGCAGAAGTCGCTGTACGGCCTCAAGCAAGCGTCGTGTGCTTGGAACCAGAAGTTGGATGCGGCGTTGCAGTGCATGGGGTTTGAGCGCAGCGAGTGTGACTACAGCGTGTATCACTGGCAGCATGAGCATGAGATCCTCATCATCATTGTCTATGTGGATGACATGCTCGTCCTTTCCAACAGTATGCCTGCACTACAGGAGTTCAAGGAGGCCATGCAGGAGCGTTTCCAGATGTCTGATCTCGGGGAGGCATCATACTTCCTCGGCATCCAGATCACGCGTGACCGCAAATCACGCTCTCTCTCGCTATAGCAGAGTCGCTACATCAAGGACGTCTTGCAGCGGTTCAGCATGGCAGATGCCAAACCCATCGGCACGTCGCTGGCGACGCGGCAGTACCTCGTGAGCTTCAGTGGAGAAGCAGGTGCAGCTGAGCGGCAGAAGTACCAAAGCGTCGTCGGCAGTCTCATGAACCTCATGGTGGCAACCAGGCCTGACCTCGCACAGGCTGTGAGCGCTGTGAGCCAGCACATGGCTAATCCGGGACTGGAGCACCAGAAGGTAGTGAAGCGGATCTTCCGCTACCTTGCTGGAACTATCAACGTCGGCATCACCTACAACGGCAACGACAACAGCATCATCGGCTACATAGATGCAGATTGGGCTTCAAATCCTGAGACCCGCAAGTCCATCTCTGGATATGTGTTTCTCATGAATGGAGGTGCCATCAGCTGGTGCAGCAAGCGACAGGTGGTCGTGGCCACCTCGAGCACAGAAGCTGAGTACGTCTCTCTCGGCTTTGGAGCCAAGGAAGCAGTTTGGCTTCAGCGTCTCATGGCGGAGATGAGTGGGAGTGTAGCAGTTCCAGTTCCTGTGCGCATCGACAACCAGAGCGCAATCGCACTCGCCAAGAATCCTGAGCACCATGCACGAACCAAGCACATTGACATCGCATGTCACTTCATCAGGCACATGGTACAGGAGGGTGCTATCAAGCTCAAGTTTACTCCAACCACAAGGTAGATCGCTGATTTTTGCACTAAGCTAGTGACCTGAGAGAAGCACCAGTTCTCCATGAAGACATGTGGACTCAGCCCACTCTGACTGCGGCAAAGTGGGAGATGGTTGGGAAAGGAGCCGTCCGGCTCAGTTTCAGGTGCACAGGAGCAAGTTCCAGGAAACTTCCAGATGCCTGTTCCGATCGTCAATCCATCTTCACCATTGGAAAGATCAGGTGGCAAATTATCTACAATCGAAGTTCCAGGCCAATCCAACGGTCGGATTGGGAGATATGAATTTTTGAAGTTTCAGGGGTCATAGACCGCCGATGTCTGGGTGGCAATGGGCGATAACTCCATGCCTTAGCCTGAGAAAAGAAAAAGGCAAGAGGTCCAGGGTCAAGACCTGATGGGAGAAATATCCAAAAACGTCCTTGGTCTTAGGATTGCCTTGTCAAAGTGTGCTGACTAGGAAATAGATACCTCTCCTTACTTTTTAGGTGAGATAAGATCCTTGTGTGCTAGCCATGGACACATGGCGATTCTCCATGGGTTTGTGGGTGATGTGACCACTTGGAGTGTGCCATGAGAGCATTCTCTAGCTCTCTAGGTCGTGTGTGACTGGTAAGCCTGATTATTAGGCTGATTTCCTCCCTTGTGTGAGATTGAGCCTTAGCCTCCATGGCTAAGTGGTATGGCTTGTGAGAGGGCTGACTTGCCCAAGCTCTAGCTCTATATGTACTCCTTCATTTTGAGTGATTCAACAACCATTCTTCAGCACAAGTGATGCCCTTTCAGTCCCACATGCTCGCTGCTCCAAGGCTCCCTCTCTCCTCCAGATCCAACACATATAGAACTAGAGCTTGGGCAGGTCAGCCCTCTCAGAAGCCACACACCTTAGCCATGAAGGCTAAGGCTCACATAGTAGAGTCCATAATCTCACACAAGAGAGGAAATCAGCCTAGCAATCAGGCTGACCAGTCACACACGACCTAGAGAGCTAGAAAATGCTCTCATGGCAGACTCCTAGTGGTCACATAACCCACAATCCCATTGAGAATCGCCATGTGTCCATGGCTAGCACACAAGGATCTCACCTCACCTAAAAAGTAAAAAGAGGTACCTTTCTCCTAGTTAGCACACTTTGACAAGGCAATCCAAGAATCTAGGACCTTTTGGACATTTCTCCCATCAGGTCTTGAATGTGGACCTCTTGTCCTTTTTCTCTTCCCAGGCTAATGCATGGAGCCATCGCCCATGGTCACCCAGACATCGGTGGTCCATGACCCCGGAAACTTCGAAAATTAATATCTCTCAATCCGACCGTTGGATCGGCCTGAAACTTGGACCGTAGATAATTTTCCACCTGATCTTTCTAATGGTGAATCGACGATGAAAGCAGATATTTGGTAGTTTCTGTTGGAACTTGTTCCTGTGCACCTGAAACTAAGCTGGANCCTCCTTGTATGACGTTGGCTCATCTGAATCTGCTGCAACTGCAACGTTCATCTGTTCTGGTTACTGCAGCATCCAGAAATGGCCGCGCTCACCAGGCTTGTAACGCACCCTAAGAGGGTACCTCCGACCTGGAGCTGGAGCGTTAGCAAGCGGCTGACGCGGTGCGGCTGGCACAACTGCTTCTGCTGGTGGTGCTACATCTCCCTCCTCTGCTTCTGCTGATGAAGCTGCTGTATTTGCTGCATCAGACATGGGAGAGTAGAGTGTTTCTCTCACTGTCACAGTAGAGGAAGGATCGGGAGAAACTGGGTCAGGAAGAATTTCTGCTCCCACTGTCTTGTCAGCTGCTGTACC
This sequence comes from Penium margaritaceum, assembly GCA_023375785.1. Classification (NCBI taxonomy): domain Eukaryota; kingdom Viridiplantae; phylum Streptophyta; class Zygnematophyceae; order Desmidiales; family Peniaceae; genus Penium; species Penium margaritaceum. Next base: position 8,970 of record SZWC01001855.1, on the reverse strand, counting down.
TGTTGCCTCTTCACACACAATGTTGGTGCCGATGACGTTGCTCTCATTGAAGACGACATCCCTGGAGATGATGACGTGGCCTATATCCCTCTCGTAGAGGCGATACGCCTTGCTTGCCACATCGTAGCCAATCATCAGCATCTGCGCACTCTTCGCGTCCCACTTTTGCCGCTTCTCCTTTGGCACGTGCATGTGCGCCAAGCTGCCAAATGCGCGAAGATGACCCACACTCGGCTTCTTGCCGAACCACGCCTCGTACGGCGTCATCTGCTCCAGCGCCTTAGTTGGACTACGGTTCTTGATGTAGACCGCAGTGCTCACAGCTTCAGCCCAGAAGTCGTAGGTCAGCCGAGCCGCGTGCAGCATGGAGCGCGCCGACTCCACAATGGTACGGTTGGCGCGTTCTGNGACCAGCTCCAATACCCCTTTTGCACGCTCCCCTGCTCCAGAGAACGCCTCGCGGTGCTGCTTCCCATCCAAACAGCCAATGCATAACTGCTGCTCAAAGTTAGAGATGGTAGGTAGGTCACGCACCATCTGCTTTGCTTGAAGCTGCTGTAAGGCGCGCATGCCGATGTGGCTGTAGCGTGCATGCCAGATCTCGCCATCTGTCACCTGCACCACTGCTGCAAGACTCTGCTCACGTGGGATCTTGGTCGCCTCCAGCAGGCGGTACATGTCGCCCTCCTTCACCGACTTGGCCAACTCCTCTCCTGTTTCCTTGTCGAGGATGTAGCCGTAATCATCGTCATGTGTCCATGGCTAGCACACAAGGATCTCACCTCACCTAAAAAGTAAAAAGAGGTACCTTTCTCCTAGTTAGCACACTTTGACAAGGCAATCCAAGAATCTAGGACCTTTTGGACATTTCTCTTATCAGGTCTTGAATGTGGACCTCTTGTCCTTTTTCTCTTCCCAGGCTAATGCATGGAGCCATCGCCCATGGTCACCCAGACATCGGTGGTCCATGACCCCGGAAACTTTGAAAATTAATATCTCTCAATCCGACCGTTGGATCGGCCTGAAACTTGGACCGTAGATAATTTTCCACCTGATCTTTCTAATGGTGAATCGACGATGAAAGCAGATATTTGGTAGTTTCTGTTGGAACTTGTTCCTGTGCACCTGAAACTAAGCTGGATGGCTTCAATCACAACAGGGAAAGGCAAAACTTACTTTAGGTATTGGAAAGAGCCATCCAACTCGGTTTTAAGTCCAAAGGAGGAAGTTTCAGAAAACTTCTTGAAACCTGCTCCGATGGTCAATCCGAATTCACTATAGGAAAGACCTTGTGGCAAAATGTCTACGCGCCAAGTTTCAGGCTGACCCAACGGTCCGATTGAGAGATGAATTTTCCAAATTTCTGGGGTCATCGACCGCTGTTTCCTAAATGACCATGGGCGATGGCTCTATGCCTTAGCCTAAGAAAAGAAAAAGGCAAGAGGTCCAGGATCAAGTCGTGATGAGAGAAATATCCAAAAGGTCCTAGATTCATGGATTACCTTGTCAGAGATTGCAGACTAGGAAAAATGTACCTCTCCTTACTTTTTAGATGAGGTGAGATCCTTGTGTACTAGCTATGGATACATGGTATGGGATTATGGATTACGTGACCACTAGAAGTGTCAATGGATAGCCCGATGGCTAGGCTGATTTCCTCTTTCGTGGGAGATTGTGTACTCTAGTGTAAGAGCCTTAGCCTCCATGGCTAAGTTGTATGGCTTGTGAGAGGGCTGATTTACCCAAGCTCTAGCTTTATATGTACTCCATAATTTAGTATGATTGAATAACCATTCTTCAGCACAACTGATGTCCTTTCACTCCCACATCCTCGCTGCTCCAAGGCTCAATCTCACCTCCAGATGCAATATTTGGTATCAGAGCCAAGTTCTGCCAGTTTGAGCCAGCACAGGCCATGACTTTGAAAGTGACGGATTAGGGTCAAATCTTGACCATATTTGACGATCGAATATAGGATGTTCAATTTCAGAGGACAAGCTTTCCAACAAGCTCAAGATTGCAAAGATCCAATAGTAGGAGTGAGTTATACTCAAAACGAGATCGGCCAGGACCACACTCTTCTCTGTGACTAAGACTTTCGCCTTGTTATGACCATAACTATCTTATTTCTTTGTCATATTTAAAATTTAGCATGTGTAATTTGAAATATTTTTTCTAAGCTTTCCATTGGTGCAAAAATATTTGTATTCCATCAATACATTTGGGAGAAACGCCATTTACAAGCTGGCTGGTGTGAGCTCGACTAGGAGGAGTAGCATACCCTGTTTTCAAAAAGCATAACTTCTAAAATCCCAAATTGATGACCCTATTGTTTTGGTCAATCTGAAAGATTTTGAGCTGAATTTTCTTGTGGTAGACTTAGTTTTTTCAAGTTCCTGGTCTGTTACAGTCTTTTTTTGTCAGACAAATTTATGACAGAAGCAACAGCAAAAGCAGGGATAGCGTCACCATCTAAGGACAGCGTTGAGCATCACCAAGGCTCAAAATGGCACTAGAAGGTATTCTGAAAGTAGCCTAGGTTTTGAAGATCTGTACCCGCCTCCTTTTGGAGGAGAGGGACTTGTAGGAGGTGGTGAACGGCGACAAGTCAGGTCCTAATCCACAAGCAACAGAGATCAGCGTAGCGAAGGTGGTGGTGGGGATGACACCGTAGAGGGATAGAGCCGATGCAAGGTCATCTGCAGCTACATCAAGGACATGTGAGGAGTTGAAGAAGGACAGGCAAGCCTACAGGTTGCTTGTTAATACCATCTCCAACCCACATCTTTACTATGTGGGTGACAAGGCTACTGCAAAGGAGAGGTGGGACATGTTGTGTAAGAAGGACGAGAGCAAGGATCCAGCATTCCTCATGCTATTGGAGGAGAAGATGATGGGACTGAAAATAGTGTGTGATGAAGGGATGGAGGCGTACATGGACAGGGCAAAGGAGCTGATGAAGCAGCTAAGAGCGGCCGGCAATCTTGTGGAAGAGATGCGCTTAATCCTCCTCTTGCTGAGGGGACTCCTAACCAGATACGCCACGGTGGGAGAGACGCTAGAGTGCCAGCCAACACTCAATCTCAACTTCATATGCACACAGATGTGTGCAGATAAAGTCCACATGTACCAGGTGGTGAACGTGGAATTGCGTTGTAAGACAGCAAAGCGCAATGGCGGTGGCAGTAGTGAAGCAGCTTTTATCGCCACAAGGTCGTGAAACCAGCAACAGCAGTAGTCTGGGCAAGAGAGGCAAGAAGAAAGGTAAATGCCACTACTGCCAGAAGTAAGGATACTATAAAAAGGAGTGTTTCAAGCTCAAGAGGGACTAGGAGCAGTAGTAGCAGGAAAGGCAACAATCCCCACAGGAGCTGCAGCAGTAAGAGCAACGTCAACAACAACAGCAATAACAATAGCAAAACCAGGCTGGAGTATGCCACTTTGGCAACATGAACCTGGCAATGATGTGTATGACTACCTCTTCATGGCAAAGTCTGATATGTTGCAGGTGGAGAAGGCGGATCTCGCATGGTACAAGGACTCATGGTATACCAAGAGCCTGACGTACCACAAGGAGTTTTTTATGTAGCTGTTCTTCATTCCCCCCCGACTGATTACTTTGGGTGATGATCGGATGGCGTATGCTGAGGGGATTGGGATTGTCGAGATGTGGTTGAAGTCCCCGCATGGCATTGAAGTGGGAGTGTTCCATGACGTGCTGTATGTACCTGATGTTGCGTTCAACCTTCTCTCGGTCTCCTCTCTCACTAACACAGGACTACGAGTCATCGTTGACGATGACTATGGCTACATCCTCGACAAAGAAATAGGAGAGGAGCTGGCCAGGTCGGTGAAAGAAGGCGACATGTGCCACTTGTTGGGGACAACTAAGATCTCGCGTGAGGAGATCTTACAGCTATGGTGTAAGCAACAGATGGCAAAATCTGGCATGCGTACTTCAGCCACATTGGCATGCGCGCCTTGCAGCAGCTTCAAACGAAGCAAATGGTGTGTCACGTACCCACCATCTCCAACTTTAAGGAGTAGATGTACATCGGCTATTTGGAGGGAAATCAGTATCGCAAGGTATTCTCTAGAGCAGTAGAGCACGCGAAGGAGGTACTGGAGTTGGTCCACATAGACTTGTATGGCCCGATGTAGACCCAGGGTTTTGGAGGCTCTAAGTATTTTCTCACCTTTATTGATGATTTCAATCATTATACTGTTGTATACTTCCTCTCTCCAAGGACCAGTGCTTTGATAGGTTCAAGGATTTCAAGGCAATGGTAGAGAAACAGGCTGGCAAGAAGACCAAGGCATTGTGCAACGACTGTGGCAGAGAGTACCTGAGTAAGGAATTCTAAGACTACCTCACAATAGCAGGCATCAAGGCGCAGTGCACTGTGCCATACTCGCCGTAGCAGAACAGCGTAGCAGAACGTTCCAACCGTACCACCGTTGAGTCAGCGTGTTCCATGCTACACGCGGCTTGGCTCACCTATGACGTCAGGACCGAAACAGTGAATATTATGGTGTACATCAAGAACCGCAATCCAACCAAGGCCTAGGAGTAGATGACAGAGTACAAGGCGTGATTCAGCAAGAAGCCAAACGTGGGTCATCTTAACGCATTTGGCAGCTGGATACACATGCACGTGCCGAATGAAAAGTGACATAAGTCGGACACAAAGAGTGCACAGATGATGATGATCGGCTATGACGTGGCAAGTAAGGCCTATCACCTCAATGAGAGGGATATAGTCCATGTCATCATCGGCGCAGATATTGTTTTCAACAAAAGCAACATCATCAGTATCAACATCATCTGAAAAAAGGTAGCAAAATCACTAGGTGATGAAACAGTGGAGGTAAACGCTTTCCCTAACCTCGTTTCCCTTAATCCTTCCTCTACTGTGACAGTGGGAGAACCACTCTACTCTCTTATGTCTAATGCACCAGATATAGTGGCCTCATCAGTGGAAGTAGAGTAAGGAGATGCACTACCAGCAGCAGCACTAGTTGTGCAAGTATCACCACGTCAGTTCCCTGCTAATGCTCCAGCACTAGATCGCAGGTATCCTATCAGGGTGCGCTACAAGCTTGGTGAGCGCGGCCATGTCTAGATACTACAGAAACCAGACCAGATTAACGTCGCAACTGCAGAAAATTCAGATGAGCCAACATCATACAAGGAGGTCATGGCTGCACCAGATGTAGAAAATTGGGCGTAACCTGTACAGCAAGAGATACAGTCACAGCTCAACAATGGCAACTAGGAGCTCACTGAGCGTCCACCTCAACGCAAGGTTGTTGGAAATGGAGGAGAGAGGGAGCCTTGGAGTAGCGAGCATGTGTGGTTGGAAGGGCATCACTTGTGCTGAAGAATGGTTGTTAAATCACTCAAAATGATGGAGTACATATAGAGCTAGAGCTTGGGCAAGTCAGCCCTCTCACAAGCCACACCACTTAGCCATGGAGGCTAAGGCTCACACACTAGCATCCATAATCTCACACAAGGGAGGAAATCAGCCTAGCAATCAGGCTGACCACTCACACGCGACCTAGAGAGCTAGAGAATGCTCTCATGGTACACTCCTAGTGGTCACATAACCCACAAACCCATGGAGAATCGCCATGTGTCCATGGCTAGCACACAAGGATCTCACCTCACCTAAAAAGTAAGGAGAGGTACCTTTATCCTAGTCAGCACACTCTGACAAGGCAATCCTAAGACCAAGGACCTTTTTGGATATTTCTCCCATCAGGTCTTGACCCTGGACCTCTTGCCTTTTTCTTTTCTCAGGCTAAGGCATGGAGCCATCACCCATGCCCACCCAGACATCGACGGTCCATGACCCCCGAAACTTTGAAAATTCATATCTCCCAATCCGACCGTTGGATCGGCCTCAAACTTGGACCGTAGACATTTTGCCACATGATCTTTCCAATGGTGAAGTCAGATTGGCGATCGGAGTAGGAATCTGGTGCTTTCCTGGAACTTGCTCCTGTGGACCTGAAATTGAGCCGGATGGCTCCCTTTCCAATAATCTCCCACTTTGCCGCAGTGAGAGTGGACTGAGTCCACATGCCTTCATGCAAAACTGCTGCTTCTCACGGGTCACTGGCTTGGTGCACAAATCAGCAACCTGCTTGCTCGTTGGAGTAAACTCCAGCTTGATAGCACCCTCCTGCACCATGTGCCTGATGAAGTGATATGCGATGTCAATGTGCTTGGTGCGTGCATGGTGCTCAGGATTCTTGGCGAGTGCGATTGCNTTGCGGTCACGCACGATCTGGATACCGAGGAAGTATGATGCCTCCCCGAGATCAGACATCTGGAAGCGCTCCTGCATGGCTTCCTTGAACTCCTGCAGTGCAGACATGCTGTTTGAAAGGAGGAGCATGTCATCCACATAGACAATGATGATGAGGATCTCATGCTCATGCTGCCAGCGATACACGCTGTAGTCACACTCGCTGCGCTCAAACCCCATGCACTGCAACGCCGCATCCAACTTCTGGTTCCAAGCACGCGACGCTTGCTTGAGGCCGTACAGCGACTTCTGCAGCTTGCAGACCAGGTGCTCCTGGCCATCCATGACGAACCCCTCCGGCTGCTCCATGTAGATCTCCTCCTCCAAGTCACCATTCAAGAATGCCGTCTTGACATCCATGTGGTGAACCTCGAAGTCCTTAGCTGGTGCATAAGAGAGGAGCGTGCGCACAGAGGCAAACTTTGCAACGGGGGCAAAAGTTTCTGTGTAGTCGATGCCCTCATGCTGCGAGTAGCCCTTGGCGACCAGCCTCGCCTTGTACTTTTCCAGGTTACCATCTGCTCCCCGCTTCTTCTTGAAGACCCACTTGCACCTGATCACTTTACGTCCAGGTGGACGCTCAGTCAGCTCCCACGTGCCGTTGTCCAGCTGCGACTGTATCTCTTGCTGTACTGCTTGCGCCCAATCTGCTGCATCGGGTGCAGCCATGGCCTCCTTGTATGACGTTGGCTCATCTGAATCTGCTGCAACTGCAACGTTCATCTGTTCTGGTTTCTGCAGCATCCAGAAATGGCCGCGCTCACCAGGCTTGTAACGCACCCTAAGAGGGTACCTCCGACCTGGAGCTGGAGCGTTAGCAGGCGGCTGACGCGGTGCGGCTGGCACAACTGCTTCTGCTGGTGGTGCTACATCTCCCTCCTCTGCTTCTGCTGATGAAGCTGCTGTATCTGCTGCATCAGACATGGGAGAGTAGAGTGATTCTCTCACTGTCACAGTAGAGGAAGGATCGGGAGAAACTGGGTCAGGAAGAATTTCTGCTCCCACTGTCTCGTCAGCTGCTGTTTCTGTTGCCTCTTCACACACAATGTTGGTGCCGATGACGTTGCTCTCATTGAAGACGACATCC
>SZWC01001854.1:197919-233375 GCA_023375785.1 Penium margaritaceum | reverse complement strand
CACACACGTCTTGAGGCTGCGGACTGGTCTCTACAGGATGCACGTCGGCGACGGGCGGACGCTCAACAACAGATGGACGATTGGTTGCGGGCCAGCGGCTCGGCGGAGCCCCAGGGCGTCCAGGCTCCCAGTGACAGCGACAGCGCTGCAGAGGCAGAGACACCGACGGATGCCGACGCCCGGCCAGCCGACGCCCGAGTGCCCGGTGTGTCCGCAGCAGGCGGTGCCTCTGTAGCAGCACCCTCTGCCGGTGCAGATGCTACAGGTGCAGACACGCTGAGTGGTACCGACCCCCTGTTAGCAGCTGGTGGCCAGACGGCAGCTGAGGCGTCAGTTGACGAGGAGAGCTTCCTGCGCGACGAGGAGGCGAGGATGCAGGAGGCAGTGGCTCACGCCGACGCGCACTTGACGGCGGTCCACCGTCGGGTTCATTCCACGACTGACCGCCTGCACGCCGCAGATGCAGCTGGCCGGCCCGCTGCCGCAGCAGAGCTCGACGAACTACACTCGTGTCTCGACGCTGCGCTGTCCGTGTGGCAGCATGCGACCCAGCAGCTGGCGCGCATACGGGAGGTGATGCAGTTGGAGGAGGCACTCCGCTCTTCCCTCGTCGCAACACCAGGTGATGACACCAGCGTCGACTGCAGTGACGATGACGACGACAGCAGTGACGACGATGTGGGGTGAGGCCACGTGCGCACACTTGCCCTTCCTGTTGATGTGCTGTAGGGATTGTTGCCATGGAAGATTTGCTCTCCCCTTCAGTTGACTTGTTGTGAGCAGCTATCAGGCTTGCTCGCGTTGTCAGGCTCTGCAGCCCAGGGGAGGTGTTGGTGTGTGGGCCTTGGCCTGACGCCTCCCTTTGCACAACATTACTGCTCGGTGGTTGACAGGGGTCACAGTGGTGAGGGTCGAGACCCGCATACTTGGTGAGACCCACCAGTGTGACGAGGAGACCTACCCCCTGAGACGCCATCTCCCTGTGGTGCAGGTGTGGATGTAGGTATCGCGTTGTCAGGCTCTACAGCCCAGGGGGGGTGTTGGTGTGTGGGCTTTGGCCTGACACCCCTATGAGGACAGCGTGGTTTGTTTGAGTCTGGCACGATGATGTTGGTCGAGGTTGTGCTGGTCGAGACCCGCGCACCTGGTGTGTCGCACCGGTGTGACGTGGAGACCCAGAGCCTTGAACCCGTGTGTGCGTGCGCCTGTGACGTGTTGCCCGGTGCTTCGTCATGTACCTTGCTCGTCGGTCAAGACCCGGGCACCCGGAGACGTGTTCCGGTGCCACGAGGAGACCTTCCTTGCATGATACGGACGCGTCCGTCTCGTCGCGCTAGTCGTTCTGGTTCAAACGGCGCATCTTTCTGACGCCTGTGCAGAAAGTTACGGCCGGGCGAGTGTTTTCCACCTCGGCGGGCCACTCTAGCAATTTGCACAGATTTGGCACGGTGTGCCTCGTGTGGAGCCAAACGCGCCCCTGGATGCGCTCACTGCGCACCAGGCCACCCCAGCTATTTAGGTGGTTTTTGGCTCATTGTTGTATTCACCTCTGCAATTACTTTCAGATTCCAGCACTTGGTTCATTCCATCTGTGTTCCAACTCTGCCCTTAGCGTGCCTTGCCTTGTGATTCGCGCGTCAGCTGTCCAGGCCAGTGCCTCGTCAGTGAACAGCAACTAGGCTAGCAAGCTACGTGGCGTGGAAAGTGTTCAGGAATCTTGGCAATGTGGTGGGCGGATCTCAAAAGGAGGATCGAGAAGTCACTCAACACACGAGGAAAAAGGAGAATACGGGAGACCACGATGTTACCAACCGAGTGGCCACATGACCACCTTTCAAACTTGGCAAAACACCATAATAGCAAGACAGACTCTTAGCGCCCAATCAACAATGATGTAGCATGTAATGTCTTGAACAATCCTAGAGAATGTGTCACAAAGGGTTCCATCCAACTGGCGTTGAGAGCACATGACTCTGCCACATGTTGGTTTGCGGGCTTTGAGCAATCTGAGCATGAGACAATGGAACACGGTGATCGCTTCATTGTTGTCTTCATGATGCTCTAGCGTTCATTGTGTTTCTTTTGGAATGGATTGGATGAGTCGTAGCGACCTCGTTCACCCATCCATCACTGAAAGGGTTTTCTTGGTGGTCAAAACCCTGGTATTTGGTGGTTTGTGCCGGTGCCATGGGAAAACCCATGTTGTGTGCTTAAGCTATTGGTGCTACAAGATTGTGTTATTGTCTAGGCAAGCATTGTCACAATATTTTCTTGTGTTCTATGCATGTGCTGAGATCCGGGTACATAATGACGTGTTGCAATTCCTTAAAAGACCTAGCTTGTGCCAAAAGGTTTAGACATTACTTGTGGTTCAAGAGCCGGACACTCGGTGACATGCTCCAGTATCTTGATACGGTTGATTCTATTGTTGTTGTGTTCTTTGGTATGCATCATCCCTTTTGGTCCATTTGGGTACGACAGGGATGACATGCCTTGCTGGACTAGACACCATGTTTCAGTGGATAAGTCCATCGTGGGCTTAGTGTTCTTTCGCCCTTGTCTTTAACTCAGGCGATCCTGAAACATCCGAATTTTAGTGCTTCAATTTACCCTCTCGTAACTGGAGCACATGTTTCATCTAGCATGGATTTGCATGCCCTAAAACGATTCCTTCATGGTCTCATAATGAAAGGGGGTACTGTGAAGACCAAAGCAAGAGAAGAGGTGAAAGGCAGAGGTGAGAAGTGCCACGTGGTCCCATGTAGGTAGCAACATATAGGAGCATCGAACACATTTGCAACAAAACGAAAGACACATTGGATCAACATCATGGATGAACCTGGAGTTTTAGGAATTGTGGACAGGAGAAGCGGCCCCACGAGCAAGAAAACACGTTTATCTTCACGGATACATTGTAAAGTCGTTGAAATGCAAATTGTATACGTAGGCAAATCCCATGTAATTACATGGCAAACTGAAGGACATGAGCAAAAGACATAGTACACCACATGGGGATGCACGTTTGGGTTTAAGTGTGCTAATGTCATTGGCTCATGTACTCCTGGACACATCATCATTTGTTTTATGGGTTCATTAACAGCATGTCCAGTGCACTTGTGACAATAACAAAGAATGACTAGGAGAAGACCACCACTTCAATTGGAACATTATTGCTCTTGTGGGCCGCAACTTGTGTGCAATCCTGGGCACATTATTAATAATATCATGCATTTATTAACAATATGTCCAGTGCACTTGTGACAAAAACAAACATTGACTAGGACAAGACGACCAGTTCAAAAGGAACATTGTTTCTATTGTGGGCTGCAACTTGTGTGCACTCCAAGGCACATCGTTATTAAGTTCATGTATTTATGAACAACATGTCCAGTGCACCTGTGACATTAACAAAAAATGACTAGGATAAGACAACCTCTTCAAATGGAACATTGTTTCTATTACTTCCTCAAAGGGGATTCCTAAGGTGCTTCCATATTGGGCGAAATGGCCCGCATATCCACATTCATGAAGGGCGGACGCTCCCATATCCGCGAGCAGAAAATTGAGTCCCCCATATCCACGTACTTAAAAATAATGAACCCCATATCTAGTGTACTTATCGTTAAGAGCTCCATGTCCGGAATGGACGTTATAACTATGCAATACCGGTATGGCGTTCTTATTTAAAAGTAGTGGACATGGGCTCATTATTTTTTGGGTAAAACGCAGGAATCAGTTATCCGTAGATTACGAATTTCCTTTGTTGGACAATGGTTGGCCACGGAATATCTCTCTTTTTTTTAAGGAAAATGACACCGTCCAATAGTGTCACAATGTGTAATTTGACAGCGACCCCACCGAACGGCCATTACGGGGGGATTATATTTCTGCATAAGGAAGTCGTCGGACTCCCTCTACTTGTTTCCGGTAATCACTAACCACCGAACGTCTATGAATAAAACCGTCCTTCACATTGGCACTTACAACGGAAAGCAACTGCACCTACTATCGTGTCCCTGGCCGTCGTTGTCAACAGCTGCTAGCCTGTCAACCTTGTCCGAGATGTTCCGTCCACCATTCACAATGCGTCGTTAGCGCAACGTTCCATGCGCTAACTCCATGTGTCACAATGCGACATGTCGAGTCGGCTAGCGTGCATCTACGAGGTCGTACATGTCGCCGTTTTTTGTGTGTGGGAGACGTTCAACCCCCGCGAACACGTGGCACTATGTCTATTTTGTGTATCATGCAGACGCCGTGTCAACGATTGGCGGGGAGACCATCGTCTTCCAAAGTCCAGTCCAGGCTGTCATGTTGTCCCGCATTGGACCCTGCTCTCGTCCGCTGTCGACAGTAGGGTCCAATGCAGAGTTTAATTTTCTTAGACGCTTTGCAAAGCGTCTAAAAAATTAAACTTAGACGCTTTGCAAATCGTCTAAAAAAATAAATTCTTAGACGCTTTGCAAAGAGTCCAAAAAAATTAAACTTTCTTAGACGCTTTACAAAGCGTCTAAAAAAACTTAACTCTTCTTAGAGGCTTTGCAAAATGTCTGAAAAAATTCTTAGACGCTTTGCAAAGCGTCTAAAAAAATAAATTCTTAGACGCTTTGCAAAGCGTCTAAAAAATGTCCCGTCATGCTCCTGAGACACCGATCACGCTACGCTACCGCGCGCCATGGACGCGGATGTGGACCCTTGTGAGCCCGGTGAGCGTGGATATCTCATGTATTTACTTCCAGTTTTACATGTATTGTACCCACGTCGTCCAAGATGGCTGCCCAGTTGCAGTGGGCTACGTCGTGTAGGCATAGGCTGGACGACGTTCCTATGCTTTCTCAACCCCGTGCTCTGACACGTCCACAGCTCAACAAGCCAGGTCTCGTGCCCCAAACCCCATCCACCTAAAACCTCGTGTATGACGAGCACTTTGAGCATGAACAGCGTGCTCAGGTGCTCCTGGTTTTGCCAGAACAAGCAACAGACACACCAAGGCTGTCTCGCCCGAGTCATGTTGTTGGTAAACATTGAGTCCTATTTTTTCCAGTGTTATGAAGTTTATGATTTTTGGTCTGTCCCTTCAATCGTGCCGTGTCGTTATCTGTGGTGCAGTGTCCTCGGATGTTGAGGCATCGTGTGTGGCCCCAAAGCGTCGAAAGGTAGAGCCTAATTTTCCTGTATGGACGTCGTTCCGAGACATGGTAAAGGCAGGCACAGCAGTGGATGACTACGCCATCACGAACCGCATGACTATTTGGTGGCTACGCAGTGAGAATTTTTTTTTTTTGGTTTTGAAGATGGTCCAGGCAGAAAATCCCTCTCACCGGGCTCCCTTCCGGAAGCTGCTCCCTTGGTGACTGTTTGATCCGCTCAGTTTGGGTCCGATTCGGCGTCGGCGTGTTCAGCGACCGAGGAGACAGTGAGAAGACACGGTTCAATGCACGGTGTGGACAGTTCAAGGACAAGAATTGCTAGAGGCTACTCCGTTTCCATGTGGCCCCAAACGGCGCCGGCGTCGTAGTCTCCGAGTTTTTCGACGTTCACAAGTGTATCCCAGGAGTTGGTCGCGGAGATCCGGCAAAACCTGTGAAGTGGGTGACGCGGCAGATGGAGTCAAAACTGAAGCAAAACCTGACAGCTGACGTCAGGACGTTGTCAGTCGTGGTGCACAAAGCAACTGGCAAAGCCATCGACAAGAACACGTTGTACCGGATGAAGACAAAGGCGTAGAAAAATCTCATCGGCCGGAAAGCCTTATCGTGGAGCCTATTCCCAGTGTACTGTGACGCGATACGACATTTTTACTTATTTTTTACCGTTATTTTGCATTCCACGACATGCCTGTCGACATGGTTGTAACAACGTGTTCCTTATGCTCTGCAGCTGAAGCGTGTGGACCAGAACACGCATGCCCTGGCAGAGACAACCAAGGATGGCGTCTTCATCCGGGCGTTCATCGCACCTAGTGCCACTGTCCCGGGGTTCCAGCACGCTAGCCGGATCCTAACAATGGACGGGACGCATCTTAAGAACGGGTGCAAACAGGTGCTCCTCATCAGCCAATTTTTTTACGCCAACGACAACGTTGTGCCTATGGCATGGGCCATGGTACAGGGCGAGAATGAAGAGAACTGGAAATGGTTTTTGGAGTAACTTGCCATCGCGTATCCCACGACGGTAGAAAAGGGTACAATCGTACTTTCCGACAGTGACAATGGTTTGTTGAACGCTGTGGAGAAGGAGCTTCCAGGGGCACATCACACCTCCTACTGGTTCAACTTGCGGCAGAACATAAGGCAGATTTTTGGGAAGCAAGCTGGATACTGGTTTTGGCGGGTGTTACATGCAAAGAACAACTGCGTGTCATCACCTCCCGCGCTGCAGTGTACCACTTCGGAGCAGACGCGATGGGAGGAATTCCAAAGGAACAGTGGGTCAGGTTGTACTGTCCTATCAGGTGTGGTGGACACACCACGTCGAACGCGATAGAGTCTTTGAACGCCCGCATCGTCGAGTGCAGAAACATTTTCCCTTTCTGCTACTTCGTGTCCCTTTACACGTGGGTGCAGCACCTGCTTGTAGATACGCGCAAACTCAGCAAGTCATGCAAAGAACAACTTGCACCGATGCTGAGAAAGCGGCTGCTCAAGAGCAGTGTCGTAGCCCATAACTACGACGCCGTGGAAGAAGGGCCCCAGAGTTGCAGCATGACGGGGCCAAGCAACCGGACCTGCATGGTGAACGTGTTGGACTGGACGTGCATTTGCGAAGCGTGGAAGGAGTGGGGCCAATCCTATACGCATGTATGCGCCTTCGTCATCGGCCATGGAGAGCAGGCGGAGGCACTGTGTGACGTGGGACTCACCCGCATGGCATACAGGCGCACATACAACTTCCCGATGCCGGGCGTTAACCCAGCGTCGCTGAAATTCCGGGAGGGAGTGCTGTGGCAGCAGCCTGGCCCTAAACGTGGAGCAGGGCGGCTGAAGAGAGCTCGGTGGGATCGCGAGGACAAGCGTGGGAAGAACTATATCTGTCCCCGCTGCGGCCAAAAGGGACACACCATGAAAAAATGTACGAACGAGCCTGCTGTGGCTCCTGCTGTTGAGGCAGCAGGCAATGCTCTTCAATTTCTGCTACAGCACACAGAAGCTGCCGTGAGGGCAGAGGCCTATGCCGGTCGGTGGCCTCCAGCCGAGACCCAAGCAGAAAAAGTACCTGCAATAGCTGCAACAGAAGTTGCGACAGCTGCCAGTGGTACCCCCCGCAACACCGCACCAGTTTCACGGAATGCAAGCACAGCAGCAGACACCATTATCCTGTTTTCCAATGACAGTCCACGTACCAGCATGTTGTGGATTAGCGCGGGCTGGGGATGGGCGGGGAATGTAGGGCGCAAGAGCACCAGTGAGACAGCAAGCAGAGTTGTTGTTGCAGCCTCAACAGTCGTTTCGGCAACTGCAAGGGCAAAAAGGCCGACGCCTGCCGTCAATGACGACACTGAGTATGACCCCGAGGCAGCGGGATATGACTCTACTCAAGAAGAGATCTACGGCCCTGAAAGGCACGTTCTAAGTGATTCGGATGAGGGGGGCAGGTGGACGGTGAACAATTCACTGACCCGTGGCAGCAGAGGGAGTGGAAGGCAAGAAGTGTTCGTGAGCAGTAAGAGGTTTGCGTTATGGACGGCTGGGAGGAGTACGCTGAAGAGTGGGATGACGAGCCCGATGTTTTCTAAAATGTAAGTATGACATGTTGTTGCAGAAACAGCTTCATGAAGTTGTTATGGTTTCTTTTCTTTGAAGCTTCCCATTAATCCTTCAATGTCGTGTTTTGTGTCATGCATGTCATGGCCAAGTGGGACCACCTGGGAGCACACATGGTCACAACTGGACGGAACAACTGGAAAAATATGGATGGCAGGATGGTTCCTTACCTCTACCACTGGGTGTCCAAAGGATCTGACAGGGCTGAGGATTTGTGTCAACGTGGATAGGTGTTGCAAACTAGGACAGCACTAGGGTAAGAAGCACGTGGGGTAGGGTGGTTCTGAGTGCACGCAGAATTCATGGAGTTTTTTATGTTTTGCCAAATGTTTTGTCGTCATAAACCATGTTCTTCTCTCAACATGTGGTCAAACGTATCCACTGTCAAAGGAAACAGTGCACTCAATGACAGGACGCAAATATGGTCGTGCAAATTTTGAATCCAGGAATCCTATGCTTACATGCTGTGCTATAAAAGACCCCTACATCCTCTAATTCATTCTCTTCCATTCACTATCACTTTTGACATCTCGTTTTTACGCCGCATCCAAGTGCCATGGATTCTGTGACATCCTTCCTTGCTGGAGCGGGTGTGACATACATCCTCATGATGTGGAAGGAATGGACACCAAGACCAGTACACATCGTCAAAATGTACATGTGTCCATGTCAACATGGAACATGTCAGAATATCACAGTCCGTGTGATGAGGAGGAGGAAGATGTCTTTTACGACATGGACGGGGGTGATACAGAGGGCTTAGACTCTACATCTTCCGAATCACAATACAATGTGGAGTTTGTCGTCTGCTACCCTGATAGCTGCTGTCTCATTGGCAACTTGTGGCCTGCCTGTGAGATCATGGCCTGGATCCATTCATTACCGCCTATGGTCTAGCGATGGTTGGTTAGTGGACGGCCTGGTCCGCTCATGGCAGCTCTCACACACTGAGTGCAATTTTCCAGGAATATGGAAGCACCTTAGGAATCCCCTTTGTGGAAGTAATAGAAAAAAAGTTCCATTTGAAGAGGCCATCTTATCCTAGTCATTGCTTGTTAATGTTACAGGTGCACTGGACATTTTGTTCAT
This sequence comes from Penium margaritaceum, assembly GCA_023375785.1. Classification (NCBI taxonomy): domain Eukaryota; kingdom Viridiplantae; phylum Streptophyta; class Zygnematophyceae; order Desmidiales; family Peniaceae; genus Penium; species Penium margaritaceum. The sequence continues at coordinate 224,523 of SZWC01001854.1, read as the reverse complement.
AAATACATGAACTTAATAACGATGTGTCCAGGAGTGCACACAAGTTGCGGCCCACAATAGAAACAATGTTTCTTTTGAACTGGTCGTCTGGTCCTTGTCAATGTTTGTTTTTGTAACAAGTGCACTTGACATATTGTTAATAAATGCATGATATTATTAATAATGTGACCAGGAGTGCACACAAGTTGCGGCCCACAAAAGCAATAATGTTCCAATTGAAGTGGTGGTCTTCTCCTAGTCATTCTTTGTTATTGTCACAAGTGCACTGGACATGTTGTTAATGAACCCATAAAATTAATGATGATGTGCCCAGGAGTACATGAACCAATGACATTAGCACACTTGAACCCAAACGTGCATCCCCATGTGGTTTACTATGTCTTTTGCTCATGCCCTTCAGTTTAACATGTAATTACATGGGATTTGCCTATGTATACAGTTTGCATTTCAACGACTTTACAATGTATCCGTGAAGACAAACGTGTTTTCTTGCTTGTGGTTATGTCCAAATCACATACATCGCTTACATGTATGCTTCACAACGTGGACACTTTGTACTGCTTGCAATTGCCATGTTGCCTTCAACGGTTTATGGGGAAAATGATTACTCTATAGTAAATTACATCATGGGCACAATTCTAACAATTTGACAACCTTGCAAGAGTCGTGATCACTTCGTCCACTAACTGTTCCGTGCTCTTCCAGGGTTCCCAGGTGTTCAAACATTCCTTTGGTAAGAACATATGGTTCTTTAAATAAAACCAAGTGGACATAAGGTTCTTTTGTTGGGGTACGTGGACATGGCAGTTTAAATGAGCGAGCACGTGGCATGGCTGACAAAAAGTCCTCGCCGTCTAGATATGGGGTTGTTAAACAGCGATGTGTGGATATGGTGGATCTATCGGGAATTCGATGGGTATATGGTCACCCCCCCCGTTCCATATTCCTGGGCAATTGCACTCAGTGTACACAAGCTGCCATGAACGGACCAGGCCGTCCACTGACTAACCATCGTTGGACCATAGACGGCAATGAATGGATCCAGGCCATGATCTCATAGGCAGGAGACAAGTTTCCAGTGAGACATCAGCTATCAGGGTAGCAGTCGACAAACTCCACATTGTATTGTGATTCGGATGATGTAGAGTCGGAGCCCTCTATCTCACCCCCGTCCATGTCGTAAAAGACATCTTCCTCCTCCTCGTCACACGGACTGTGACATTTCTAACCTGTTCCATGTTGACATGGACACATGTACATTTTGACAATGTGTACTGGTCTTGGTGTCCATTCCTTCCATGTCATGAGGATGTATCTCACACCAGCTCAGCCAGGAAGGATGTCACAGAATCCATGTTACTTGGATTCGGCGTAAAAACAAGATGTCAAAAGTGATAGTGAATGGAAGAGAATGAACTAGAGGATGTAGGGGGTCTTTCATTGCACAGCATGTAAGCATAGGATTCCTGGATTCAAAATTTGCACGACCATATTTGCCTGCTGTCATTGAGTGCACTGTTTGTTTTGACAGTGGATACGTTTGACCACATGTTGAAACAAGAACATGGTTTATGAGGACAAAAAAATTGACAAAACTTAAAAAACCCCATGAAGTCTGCGTGCACTCAGAACCACCCTACCCCACGTGCTTCTCACCCTAGTATTGTCCTAGCTCTGCAACACCTATCCACGTTGACACAAGTCCTCAGCCGTGTCAGATCCCTTATACACCCAGTGGTAGAGGCAAGGAACCATCATGCTCTTCCCAGTTGTTCCGTCCAGTTGTGACCATGTGTGCTCCCAGGTGGTCCCACTTGGCCATCACATGCATGACACAAAACACGACATTGGAGGATTAGTGGGAAGCTTCAAAGAAAAGAAACCATAACAACTTCATGAATCTGCTTCTGCAACAACATGTCATACTTAAATGTTAGAAAACATCGAGCTCGTCGTCGCACTCTTCAGCGCACTCCTCCCAGCCGTTCATAACGCAAACCTCTTGCTGCTCGCGAACAATTCTTGCGTCCCACTCCCTCTGCTGCTGCGGGTCAGTGAATTGGTCGCCGTCCTCCTGCTCCTCCTCATCCGAGTCACTTAGAACGTGCCTTTCAGGGTCGTAGATATCTTCTTGAGCAGAGTCATATCCCGCTGCCTCGGGGTCGTACTCAGCGACGTCATTGACGGCAGGCGTCGGCCCTGTTGCCCTTGCAGTTGCCGCAATGACTGTTGAGGCTATAGCAGCAACTCTGCTTGCTGTCTCACTGGTGCTCCTCGCCTTGCATTCCCCGCCCATCCCCTGTCTGCGCCAATCCCCAACATGCTGGTGCCTGGATTGTCGTCGGAGGGCAGTACAATGGTGTCTGTTGCTGTGCCTGCACTCCGTGAAACTGGTGCGGTGTTGCGGGGGGTACCAGTGGCAGCTGTCGCAGCTTTTATTGTAGCTGCTACAGCTACTTTTTCTGCTTGGGTCTCGGCTCGAGGCCACCGACCGGCATAGTCCTCTGCCCTCACAGCAGCTTGTGTACGCTATAGCTGGCGTTGAAGAGCATTGGCTGCTGCCTCAACAGTAGGAGCCACAACACGCTCGTTCGTATATTTTTTCATGGTGTGTCCCTTTCGGCCGCAACGGGGACAGATGTAGTTCTTCTGACGCTTGTCCTCGCAGTCCCACCGAGCGCTCCTTGGCGTCTTGCTCAACGTTTAGGGCCAAGCTGCTGTCACAACTCTCCCTCCTGGACTTTTAACTACGCTGGGTAGACGTACGGCATTGGGAAGTTGTATGTGCGCCTGTATGCCATGCGTGTGAGTCCAACGTCGTACAGTGCCTCTTCCTGCTCCCCACGACCGATGACGAAGGCGCATGCATGCGCACAGGGTTGGCACTACTCCTTCCACGCACTGCAAGTGCACGTCCGGTCCAGCACGGTCACCATGTGGGTTCGGTTGCTTGGCCCCGTCACGCTACAACTCTGGGGTCCTTTCTCCACGACGTCGTAGTTATGGGCTAAGACGTTCTTGTTGAGAAACCGCTTTGCCGACGTCAGTGTAAGTTGTCCTTCGCATGACTTGCTCAGTTTCCCCCTATCTGCAAGGAGGCGCTGCACCCACGTGTATAGGGACACAAAGTAGTAAAGTGGAAAAATTTTCTGCACTCGAGAATGCGGGCATTTAAAGACTCCGCCGTGTTTGACGTGGTGTGTCCATCACGCACGACAGGACAGTACAGCCTGGCCCACTGTTCCTTCGGAATGCCGCTCATCCTATACGCTCCGAGGACGTACATTGCAGCGCGGGAGTTCACGACATGCAGATGTTCTTCGCACCTCCTCCATTCTGCTGGTGTGAGCGCATGTGCCAGCCGCCAAAACCAGTACCCAGCTTGCTTCACGAACTTCTGCCTTACGTTCTCCCGCAAGTAGAAGCAGTAGTAGGTGTGATGTGCCCCTCGCAGCTCCTTCTCCACAGCGTTCAACAAACCTGTGTCACTGTTGGAAATTGACCGTACCCTTTTCTGTCGTCGTGGGATACGCTTTGGCAAGCAGCTCCAAAAACCATTTCCAGTTCTCTTCATTTTCGCCCTGAAGCATGGCCCACGCCATAGGCACAACATTGTCGTTGGCGTAAAAAAATTGGCTGATGAGGAGCACCTATTTGTGCCCGTTCTTCAGATGTGTCCCGTCCATCGTTAGGATCCGGCGAGCGTGCTTGAACCCCAGGACAGTGGCACCAGGTGCGACGAACGCCCGGATGAAGACACCATCCTTAGTTGCCTCCGCCAGGGCATGCGTGTTCACACGCATCAACTACAAAGCATGGGGAACACATTCTTACAACCATGTCAACAAGCATGTCATGGAATGCAAAAGAGAGTCAAGAACAAGTAGAAATGTCGTACCGCGTCACAGTACACTGGGAATAGGCTCCAAGATAAGATTTTGGGGCCGATGAGATTTTTCTACGCCTTTGTCTTTGCCCGGTACATCGTGTTCTTGTTGACGGCTTTGCCAGTTGCTTTGCGCACCACGTCTGACAACGTCCTGGCTTCAGCTGTCAGGTTCCGCATCAGTGTTGATACAATCTGCCACGCCACCCACTTCACACATTTCGCCGGATCTCCGCGACCAACTCTCGGGACACACTTGTGACCGTCAGCAGACTCGGAGACTACGACGTCGGCACCGTTTGGGGCCACATGGGCACGGAGATGCCTCGGGCAATTCTTGTCCTTGAGCTGTCCCCACCGTGCAGTGAACCACGTCTTCTCATTGTGTAGCCACTGAATAGTCATGCGGTTCGTGATGGCGTAGTCATCCACTACTGCGCGTGCCTCTGTCATGTCTCGGAACGACATCCCTGCAAGAAAAGAAGGCTCTGCCTTTTGGCGCTTTGGGGCCACACCCAACGCCTCATCGTCCGAGGACACTGCACCACAAGTAATGTCACAGCACAATTGAAGGGACAGACCGAAAACCATAAATTTCAGAACATTGGAAAAAACGGGACTCAATGTTTACCAGCAGCATGACTCGGGCGAGACAACCTCAATGTGTCTCTTGCTTGTTCTGGCAAAATCAGGAGCACCTGAGCAGGCTGCTCATGCTCAAAGTGCTCGTCATACACGAGGTTTTGGGTGGATGGGTTTGGGACACAAGACCTGGCTCGTTGAGCTGTGGACGTGTGAGAGCACGCGGTTGATAAAGCACAGGAACGTTGCCCGACCTACGCCTACGCGACGCAGCCCATTCCAACTGGACAGCCATCTTGGACGACGTGTGTACATTACATGTAAAATTGTAAGTAAATACATGAGATACACATGCTCACAAGGCTCACAGGGGTCCACATCCGCGTCCATGGGGCGCGGTAGCGTAGCGTGGTGGGTGTCTCAGGAGCATGACGGGGCATTGGACCCTACTGTCGACAGCAGACGAGAGGAGGGCCCAATGCGGCACTACACGACAGCCTGGACTAGACTTCGGAAGACGATGGTCTCCCCGCCAATCGTTGACACGACGTCTGCATGATACACAAAATAGACATAGTGGCACGTTTTCGCGGGGGTTGAACGTCTCCCTCACACAAGAAACAACAACATGTACGGCCTCGTAGATGCACGCTAGCCGACTCGATGTGTCGCATTGGGATTCGTATGACACATCGAGTCGGCGCATGGAACGTCGCGCTAACGACGCATTGTGAATGGTAGACGGAACATCTCGGACAAGGTTGACAGGCTGGCGGCTGCTGACAGCGACGGCTAGCGACATGACAGTAGGTGCAGGTGCCTTTGGTTGTAAGTGTCGATGTGAAGGACGGTTTTCGTCATAAGACGTTCGGTGGTTAGTGATTATCGGAAACAAGTAGAGGGAGTCCGACGACTTCCTTATGCAAAAATGTTATCCCCCCGTAATTCAATGGCTGTTCGGTGGGGTCGCTGTCAAATTGCACATCGAGGACGACACTATTGGACGGTGTCATTTTCCTTAAAAAAAAGAGCGATATTCAGTGGCCAACCGTTGTCCAAAAAAGGAAATTCGTACTTTAAGGATAACCGATTCCTACGTTTTACCCAAAAAGTAATGAGCCCATGTCCACTATTGTTAATTAGAACTCCATACCGGTATTACGTATTTATAACGTCCGTTTCGGTCATGGCGCTCTTAACGACAAGTACGCTGAATATGGGTTGTATTTTATTTGAGTACCTGGATATGGGGGAGGTAATTTTTCGCTCGCAGATATGGGAGGGTCCGCCCTTCGGGAATGTGGATATGCAGGTCATTTCGTCCAAAAGAAAATGATGCTGTAGCCGTCTCGCTCAACCAGTGGGGCATTTTGAGCTAATGCCCCATTGGTTTAGCGCGACGGCTACAGCACGATTTTTGTTGACTACGCATGGTGGACGGCGTCCGTTTGTGTTTCATTCGGCGAGAAATCAGAGGCGCAAATACATTTATTGGCCAATGACGCTCGGTATAACCTTCGAACCCTTCTCAAGTCTCTCCGAACCGAACCATAGCCGTGTGATATGAACAGTCACTGCCGTAAAGAAGCTCTCGCATGCACAGCCCATGCGCTCCGTTGGAGTTCACGGCAGCGCAAGAGTGTCCGGTTTGTTTGACTCTCACGCCCAGCACGCCGTCCATTGCGGAGGGCGGCCGCACGAACGGAGAATGGACTCGTCCGCAGCAACCTTAGTAGGCACCTGCACGGTATGGTCGTACCTGCGAATGAGCTGTCCGAGGTGCGCCCGCGCCCCGTCGCGCATCCGCCCTTCGCGAAGGCGCAGCAGAAAGCCGGCCGAAGCTAAACGGGGGGGGGGGGGGGGGGGGGGGGGGGGAGCGGGGTTCGATTCAGCCTTCGTTGGTGAAACCAACAACATGGTTTGTGAATCAGTTCACGGAGAAGAGTTCATGGGTTCGCTAGTCAACGTGTGTTTGGGCGATCTCGGACTCGCCTTCATCTCGAACCTTGGCAGTACCAGCCTGCAACGCTCCGCCGCAGCGCAAGGCGGACGTATCCCACCAGAGTAGCTTGCAAAATTCGTCTTCATCTACGCGCGCACCGCCTGTCAGCATCCGCATCGCGTTAGGCTAACGCTTCGATCCATCAAATTTCGCTACCGTCGCCGTGCCTTGGGGATACTCAGCTAAACATCGAACGCTCGCGTTGCCGGTACTGAACGACCTTGCGGCTCTCCTCTTCAACAGCCATGGCGCAAGCAGGCATGATTAGCGACAGAAGCTCCTCTGCCGCTGCTGATGCCACCGCTTTTACTACTCCTGCCGCTGCTACTGCTCCTGCTGTCGCTTCTGGTGCTGCTCCTTCTGCTGGTGTTACTGCCCGTGCTGCTTCTGCTTCTCTCTCGGCCGCGGCTGCTGCTGCGCCTCCTTTCTCTGCTGCTCACAAGTTTTCAGAGTTCACAGAGCTTACGCCGCTGGAACGCGCGCACCTACTGTTGCAGCAGGAGCTGGGGTTGAGCGCAGCAGAACTTCCGCCGCCCTCGCTCCATGTGGAGGTTGCCATCGCCGGAGGAGGACTGGGAGGCCTCGCGCTTGCAGTAGGACTGCAGCAAGAGCAGAAGCAACAGCAGGTTCACGACGCCAGTAGCAGCAGCAGCAGCAGATCTAATGTGCCCGGCTGCTCAACTGCAATGGATGTGCACGTTTTTGAGGCAGCACCTGCCCTCCGTACTGACAGCGGCACTGTCTTCGGCGCATCCGCTCATTGTGAGCCTCACTGCACGTTTAGAAGGTTCCTGGAAGAAGCCGAATCTGGAGCGTGGGTCCATCCCCCCGTCCGTCCTCCCTCTTCGTCGGGGGCACGGCACTCGTGCCCGCCTTCATTCTGGTGTATGTAGACGACCTTCTCATCACCTCTCCTTCTTCCTCTGCGATCTCCGCGGTGAAGGGTCTCCTCTCCTCGGCATATCGCGTGAAGGACCTCGGCCTCGCAACCATGTTCTTGGGTATGCAGATTGAGCGCCTCCCCGGCTGTCTGTTGGTTCATCAGGAGCGCTATGTCCAGACCCTCGCGGACCGCTTCTCCTCCGTTGTTGACCCCTCCCGTCCTCTCTCTGCTGCCTCCTCGCCCATGCCACCGGGCACCCAGCTTGCTGTCCGTGTGGCCCACGACACCGAGTCAGGTGCGCTGGAGTCCGCCGTCACGTTCCAGTCCATCATTGGTGCACTCACGTATCTGGCTGGCACCACTCGCCTGGACATCGCTTGTGCGGTGAATGTCCTCGCCCAGTACGCCCGCGAGCCCCGCACGGCTCACCTGCAGGCAGCCTCGTACGTCCTCCGCTATGTCCTCCGTTCTGTCGGGGCCGGTCTTGTCTTCCAGGCCGGGTCCGGCGTGCCGCTCTTGGAGGGCTACGCTGACAGTGACTACGCCCACGACTCAAACGCTCGCAGCCACAGTGGCTTCGTCTTTCTTCTGGGCTCTGCTGCTGTGTCCTGGCGTAGTGGGAAACAGGGATGCGTGGCTCGCAGCACTAGGGAGGCTGAGTACATGGCTCTGTGCGGTGCTGCCGCCGAGGCCGTGTGGCTCCGTCGCCTTCTCGACGAACACCACCTTCCCACCCCGGCTGTGTCCCTCCACACGGACAGTGAGAGTGGGTTGGCCATTGCCTGGAATGCTGGTGCCCTTCATCGCCGCACCAAGCACATCAATGTTGAGTACCACTACGTGTGCGACATTGTTCAGGCAGGCGATGTCTCTCTCAGGTTCATTTCTGCTCAGTACCAGCTCGCAGAATTTCTCACAAAGGCTCTCCACCAGCCTGCCTTCGCCGCGAGTATTGCTGCTGTCGGCCTTCGTACCCTTCCCCCGGTGGACTGATGCCCCTCCTTCCTTTCCCGTTCCCTCTGCCTGCATCCCTTGGTCCTCTGCTCGATGACCACTTGCATGCTGCACCTGCGTTCATTCACCCGATACAGGTTTTCTCCACTTCGTGTGTCCATCCCCTGCAGGATCTTCCGTACTCTCCGCCCCTCGTCGCCGACCTTGTGTCTCCCATCGGTCTTCGTCCATTTCCCTGCCCCGTCCCTCCCGTTCTCCCCCCCCTCCGCACCTTGTGTGTGTGTCTCCGTCTCCGTGTGCCTCTGGGTATTGGTGTGCAGGTCCTTGACCACGCGGCCCTGTCCTTGGCGGTGTGTCGTTCCGCGCGGGCTCCTCCGGTCGGGTGCCGTTGGCTGGGCGCCTCGGGCGGGGTGCTCCTGGATGGGCGCTTCTGGTGGGCTACCTCTGGATGGTGCTCCTTGCTGCTCGTTGCTGGATGCGCGCTCCCGGAGGGGTGCTCCTTGCTGGGCGCTTCTGGATGGACGCTACTAGAGGGGTGCTACTGGAGGGGTGCTCCTGGTGGGGTACTCCTGGATGATGCTCCCAGCTGGGCACGGCTAGATGGGTGCTCCTGGAGGGGTGCCTCAGGATGAGGGCCTCCGGCTGGCTGTCCACAGATGGGTGCTCCTGCCTGGGTGCTCCTGATGGGTCCTCGTGGTCCTTGTGCACTTGTGGTGTGGTGTTCAAGCTTTCTGCTTGGGGCATCCACCCTCGCTTGCGCTATCGTGTTAAAGTAGCAAACGTTTACTGCTACTTGGGTTAGCCAGCCTAGTTTAGTCCTTGACTTCTTCCCGTACGTACTTCTTGCGAGACGTACGTCTCCTTACACTCTGCGTTTGTGGGACACGCTCGACGTTCACTCGAGCCGTGTCACTTGTGTCTCGCGTGGTTCACCACATGATGTGGCGAGCCACGCGAGACCTGGGGTGCGACCCGATAGGGGTCACGCACCCAGGCTCCTCACGCTCACTTTTCCATTCGATTTCCGCAATTTCGCTCTCGCTCGATCCTCCTCCGCTCTAAGTCCTCAACTCCTCGATCCTCCCATCACAACTCTCGAGAGCGCATCCCCCTCACAGCTCTCGAGAGCGCTCCCCCCTCACAGCTCTCGAGAGCACTCCCCCCTCACAGCTAAGCGGGACAGTTAGTCCCGGGACTAACTCCCGGCTCCACCCGTCACTCGCCTCCTCCACTCCCCTCCGTCCCTCTTCTCCTAGTCCCCCCCTTACCCTGCCCTCATCAACATAGAGTGACAAATATGTAAAATGACAAGCAAACCAAATGACAAATATTTGAAATGACAATATGTAAAATTACAAATATGTAAAACGACAAATATGTAACATGAAAAATATGTAAAATGATAAATATATGAAAGGAGAAGTATATAAAATGGCAGATATGTATAATGACAAATATTTAAAATAACAAATTTATGAAATGACAAGTATGTCAAATAACCAAATGTCTGAAATATATAAACTGAAAATATGTAAACTGACAAATATATAAAATGAAGAAAATGTAAAATGACAAATACAAAAATGAAAAACATGTAAAATGAATAATATATAAAATGACGAATATGAAAAATGAAAAATATGTAGAATGAAAAATATTTAAAATGAAAAACATTTAAAACGAAAAGGTATAAGATGACAAATATGTTAGCTGACAAAACTACAAAACGGATAAAAGGTAAAACGACAAATATATAACATGACAAATATTACAAATGACAAGTATGTAAAATGAAACTTATATGAATAAACAATATGTAAAATGCCAAATATTTGAAATTATAATTATGGAAAATTACTAGTTAGTCAAATGAAAAATATATAAAACTAAAAAATTCTAAAAAGACAAATGTGGAAAATGGCGAATATAAAAATGGCAAATATTTAAAATGACAAATATGTAAAAATACTATTATCGATAATGAAAAATATAAAAAATTACAAGTTTATAAAATGAAAAATATGTAGAATGACAACTATCTGACATGCCAAATACATAAAATGGCAAGTATGGAAAATGAAAAATATATGAAAGGAAAATTATACAAGATGGAAAATATACAGAATGACATAACACTTTACAGATATGTTAATTGACAACTATGTAAAATGACATGTATAAAATGGTAAATATGTAAAAAGACAATAATGTAGCATGACAAATATATAAAGAGACCAATATATGAAATGAAAAATGCATACAACAATAAATATATAAAAGTACAAACATATAAAATGACAAGTGTACAATATGACATATATATAACATGACAGATATACAAAATTACAAATATATAAAATAACAAATATATAAAATGTCAAGTATGTAAAATGACAAATGTATGAAGTGTAATATGTAAAATGAAAAATACACCAAATGACAATCATGTAAGGTGATAAAGATATTAATTGAAAAATATGTGAAACGAAAAATATATTAAATGAGAAATATGTTAAGTGACAAATATAGGAAATGACAAAGTATCTAAGTTGACAAATATGTACAATGATAAATATGTAAGATGAAAAATATGTAAAATGACAAATATACAACAAGGCAAAGACAACGGGGGCGAGCCCAAGACAACTGGAGCAAGCCCAAGACAACTGGAGCAAGCCCAAGAAAACTGAAGCAAGGCCAAGAGATCTGGAGCAAGCCCAAGATACCTGGAGCAATCCCAAAACAACTGGAGCAGGGCCACGACAACTGAGCTCGGCCAAGAAAACTGGAGCAAGCCCAAGACAAATAGAGCAAGCCCAACACAACTGGAGCAAGCCCTATAAAACTGGAGCAAGTCCAAGACAGCTGGAACAATGCGAAGACAACTGGAGTAAGCCAAAGACAACTGGAGCAAGAAAAAGATAATTGGAGCAAGGCCGACACACCTGGAGCAAGCCAAATACAACAGGAGCAAGCCTGATACAACTGGAGCAAGGCCAAGACAACTGGAGCAAGCCCAAGACAACCGGAGCAAGCCCAAGACAACTGGAGCAATCCCAAGACAACTGGAGCAAGCCCAAGACAAGTGGACCAAGCCCATAACAACAGGAGCAAGGACAAGAGAACTGGAGTAAGGCCAAGACAACTGGAGCAAGATCAAGACAACTGAGACAAGCCCAAGACAACTGGAGGAGGTCCAAGACAACTGGAGCAAGGCCAAGACAACTGGAGCAAGCCCAGGAGAACTGGAGCAAGCACTGGACAACTGGAGCAAGGCCAATACAATTGGATCAAGCCCAAGACAACAGGAGCAAGCCTAAGACAATAAGAGCAAGCCCAGGACAACTGGAGCAAGCCCAAACCAACTGGAGCAAGGCCAGGACAACTAGGGCAAGTCCAAGACAGATGGAGCAAGCCCAAGGCTACTGGAGCAAGGCCAAGAAAGCTGGAGCAAGACCAAGACAACTGGAGCAAGCCCAAGACAACTTGGGGAAGGACAAGACAAACTGGAGCAAGCCTAAGACAACTGGAGGAAGGCCAAGAAACCTGGAGCAAGCCCAAGACAACTGGAGCAAGCCCAAGAGAACTTGAACAAGGCCAAGAAAACTGGAGCAAGGCCAAGACAACTGGAGCAAGCCCAAGATACCTGGATTAAGCCGAAAACAACTGGAGCAAGGCCAAGACAACTGGAGCAAGTCCAAGACAACTGGAACAAGCCCAAGACAACTGGAGCATGTTGAAGAAAACTGGAGCAGGGCTAAAACAACTAGAGCAAGGCCAAGCCAACTGGAGCAAGCCCAAGACAACTGGAGCAGGCCCAAAACAGTTGTGGCAAGTCCAAGACAACTGGAGCAAGGCCAAGACAGATCGAAGAAGCCCACGACAACCAGAGCTAGCCCAAGACAACTGGGGCAAGACGAAGACAACTGGAACAAGCCTGATAAAACTGGAGCAAGGCCAAGACAACTGAAGCAAGCCCAAGACAACCGGAGCAAGCCCAAGACAACTGTAGCAAGCCCAATACAACTGGAGCAAGCCCAAGACAAGTGGAGCAAGCCCAAGAGAACTGGAGCAAGGCCAAGACAACTGGAGCAAGACCAAGACAACTGGAACAAGCCTAAGACAACTGGAGCAAGGCCAAGACAGATCGAATAAGCCTACGACAACCAGAGCTAGCCCAAGACAACTGGAGCAAGACGAAGACAACTGGAACAAGCCTGATAAAACTGGAGCAAGGCCAAGACAACTGAAGCAAGCCCAAGACAACCGGAGCAAGCCCAAGACAACTGTAGCAAGCCCAATACAACTGGAGCAAGCCCAAGACAAGTGGAGCAAGCCCAAGAGAACTGGAGCAAGGCCAAGACAACTGGAGGAAGGCCAAGACAACTGGAGCAAGCCCAAAACAACTTAAGCAAGCCCACAACAACTGGAGCAAGCTCAAGACAACTCGAGCAAGCCCAAGAAGACAGGAGCAAGGCCAAGACAACTGGAGGAAGGGCAGGAAAACTGGAGCAAGCCCAAGACAACAAGAGCATGTTGAAGAAAACTGAAGCAGGGCCAAAACAACTGGAACAAGACCAAGCCAACTGGAGCAAGCCCAAGACAACTGGAGCAGGCCCTAAACAGTTGTAGCAAGGCCAAGACAACTGGAGTGAGGCCAAGGCAAATCGAGGAAGCCCAAGAAAACCAGAGCTAGCCCAAGACAACTGGGGCAAGCCGAAGACAACTAGAGCAAGCCTGATAAAACTGGAGCAAGGCCAAGACAACTGGAGCAAGCCCAAGACAACCGGAGCAAGCCCAAAACAACTCTAGCAAGCCCAATACATTTCGAGCAAGCCCAAGACAAGTGGAGCAAGCCCAAGACGACAGGAGAAAGGCCAAGACAACTGGAGCAAGGCCAAGACAACTGGAGCGAGCCCAAAACAACTGAAACAAGCCCAAGAAAACTGGAGCAAGGCCAAGAAAACTGGAGCAAGCCCAAGACAACTGGAGCAAGCCCAATACAACGACAGCAAGGCCAATACAAATGGAGCAAGCCCCAGACAACTGAAGCAACCCCAAGACAATTGGAGCAAGCCCATGACAACTGGAGCAAGCCTGAGACATCTGGAGCAAGGCCAAGACAACTGGAGTAAGGAAAAGACAACTGGAGCAAGGCCAAGACATTTGGAGCAAGGCCAAGACAATTGGATAAAGGCCAAGACAGATGGAGCAACTCCAAGACAAGCGGAGCAAGGAAAAGACAACTGGAGCAAGCCCAAGACAACTGGAGCAATCCCAAGAAAACCGGGACAAGCCCAAGACAACTGGAGCAAGCCTAAGACAATTGGATGAAGGCCAAGAAAACTAGAGCAAGCCCAATACAACTGGAGCAAGCCCAAGACAACTGGAGCAAGCACAAGAAAACAGGAGAAAGGCCAAGACACCTGGAGCAAGCCTAAGACACCTGGAGGAAGCCCAAAACACCTGTAGCAAGGCCAAGAGAACTGGAGTAAGGACAAGAAAACTGGAGCAAGCCCAAGACAACTGGAGGAAGCTCAAGACAACTGGTGCAAGTCCAAGAAGACTGGAGCAAGGCCAAGACAACTGGAGCAAGCCCAAGACAACTGGAGCAAGCCCAAGACAACTGGAGCAAGCCCAAGTCAAGTGGACCGAGCCCAAGACAGCTGGAGCAAGGCAAAGACAACTGGACCAGGGCCTAGACAACTNCCCAAAACAACTGGAGCAAGCACAAGAAAACAGGAGAAAGGGCAAGACACCTGGAGCAAGCCTAAGACACCTGGAGGAAGCCCAAAACACCTGTAGCAAGGCCAAGAGAACTGGAGTAAGGACAAGAAAACTGGAGCAAGCCCAAGACAACTGGAGGAAGCTCAAGACAACTGGTGCAAGTCCAAGAAGACTGGAGCAAGGCCAAGACAACTGGAGCAAGCCCAAGACAACTGGAGCAAGCCCAAGTCAACTGGAGCAAGGCCAAGACAATTGGAGCCAGGCCAAGAAAACTGGAGCAAGCCCAAGACAACTGGAGTTAGCCCAAGACAACTAGAGCAGGCCTAAGACAACTGGAGCAAGGCCAAGATAACTGGAGCAAGGCCAAGACAACAAGAGCAAGGCCAAGACAACTGGAGCAAGGCCAAGACAGCTGGTGCATGTCCTATACAACTGGACTAGGGCCAAGACAACTCGAGCAAGCCCAAGACAGTTAGAGCAAGCCCGAGACAATTGGGGCAAGCCCAAGACAATTGGAGAAAGCCAAAGACAACTGGAGGAAGGCCAAGACAACTGGAGCAAGCGCAAGACAACTTGAGCAAGCCGCAGGCACATGGAGCAACTCCAAGAAAGCTGGAGAAAGTCTACGACAACTTGCATCAGCCAAAGACAACTGGAGCAAGACAAATATAACTGGAGCAAAGCCAAGACAATTGGAGCAAGCCCTAGACAACTGGAGCAAGCCTGAAACAACTGGAGCAAGGCCAAGACAACTGAAGCAAGCCCAACACAACTGGAGCAAGCCAAACACAACTGGGCAAAGCCCAAGACAGCTGGAGCAAGGCCAAGAAAAATGAAGCAAGCCCAAGACAACAGACGCAAGCCCAAGACAACTGGAGCAAGCTCAAGACAGCTAGGGCAAGGCCAAGACAAATGGAACAAGCCCAAGACTACTGGAGCAAGGCCAAGACAACTGGAGCAAGCCAAAGACAATTAGAGCAAGCCCAAGACAACTGTGGCAAGTCCAATACAACTCGAGTAAGCCTAAGACAACTGGAACAAGGCCAAGAAACCTGGAGCATGCCCAAGAGAACTGGAGCAAGCCCAAGAAAACAGGAGCAAGTCCAAGAAAACTGGAGCAAGGCCAAGACAACTGAAGCAAGCCCAATACACTAGAGCAAGGCCAAGACAACTGGGGCAAGGCCAAGACAACTGGAGCAAGCACAAGACAACTGGAGTAAACCCATTAGAACTGAAGCACTTCCAAGACAACTAGAGCAAGGCCAAGACAACTGGAGCAAGCCCAAGACAACTGGAGCAAGGCAAAGATAACTGGAGCAAGGCCAAGAAAACTGGATCAAGCCCAAGACAACCGGAGCACGCCCAAGACAACTGTAGCAGGCCAAAGACAACTGGAGCAGGGCCAAGACAATTGTAGCAAGGCCAAGACAACTGGAGCAAGCCCGAGACAACTGGAGCAAGGCTAAGACAACTAGAGCAATGCCAAGGCAGCTGTTGCAAGCCCAGGACAACTGGAGCAAGGCCAAGACACATCCAAGAAACCCAAGAGCACTAGAACAAGCCCAAGATAACTCGGGTAAGCCCAAGACAACTGGAGCAAGCCTGATATAACTGGAGCAAGGCGAAGACATCTTGAGCAAGCCCAAGACAACTGGAGCAAGACCAAGATAACTGGAGGAAGGCCAAGACAGCTGGAGCAAGGCCATGACAACTGGAGCAAGCTCCAGACAGCTGGAGCAAGACCAAGACAGCAGGAGCAAGCCAAAGACACCAGGAGCAAGCCCAAAACAATTGGAGCAAGGCCAGGACAACTGGAGCAAGCCCAAGACACCTGGAGCAAGCCCAAAACAACTGAAGAAATCCCAATACAACTGGAGCAAGCCCAGGAGAACTGGAGCAAGGCCAAGATAACTGGAGCAAGGCCAAGACAAGTTGAGCAAGCCCTAGACAACTGGAGTAAGCACAAGACCACTGGAGGAAGCCCAAGACAACACGAGCAAGACCAAGACAACTGGAGCAAGGCCAAGACAACTGGTGCAAGCCCAAGACAAGAGGAGCAGGCCCAAAACAACTCTAGATGGGACAAGAGAACTGGAGCAAGGCGAAGACCACTGGAGCAAGGCCAAGAAAACTGGAGCAAGGTCAAGACAGCTGGAGCAAGCCCAATAGAACAGGAGCAAGGCCAAGACAACTGGAGCAAGCCCAAGACAACTTGAGCAAGCCCAAGACGACTGGGGCAATCCCAAGACAACTGGAGCAAGCCTAAGACAACTGGAGCAAGGCCAAAACAACTGGAGCAAGCCCAAGACAACTGGTAAAAGCCCACGACAACTGGAGCAAGCCCAAGAAAACTGGAGCAAGGCCGGGACAAGTGGAGAAATTCCAAGACACCTTGAGCAAGCCCAAAACAACTGGGGCAAGGCCAACACAACTCGAGCAATTTCAAGATAACTCGAGCAATTCCAAGGCAATTGGAGAAAGCCCAAGACAACTGGAGCAAGTTCAATACAACTGGAGCAAGGCCAAGACAACTGAAGCAAGCCCAAGACAACTAGAGCAAGGCCAAGACAGCTGGAGCAAGCCCAAGACAGCTGGAGCAGGGCCAAGACAACTCGAGCAAGCCCAAGACATTAAGAGCAAGCCCAAGACAACTGGGGCAAGCCCAAGACAACTGGAGCAAGCCAAAGGCAACTGGAGGAATGCCAAGACAACTGGAGCAAGCCCAAGACAACTGGAGAAAGCCCTAGACAATTAGACCAAGTCTAAGACAGCTGGAGCAAGGCTATGAAAACTGGAGCAATCCAAAGACAACTGGAGCAAGCCAAAGATAACTGGAGAAAAGCAAAGACAATGGGAGCAGGCCGAAGACAACTGGTACAAGCCTGATACAACTGGAGCAAGGCCAGGATAACTGAAGCAATCCCAAGACAACTTGAGCAAGCCCAAGACAACTGGACCAAGCCCAAGAAAACTGGAGAAATCCCAAGACAACTGGGGCAAACCCAAGACAACAAGAGAAAGCCTAAGACAACTGGAGCAAGGCCAAGAATCCTGGAGCAAGCCCAAGACAACTGGAGCAAGCCAAAGAAACTTGGATCAAGCCGGAAACAACTGGAGCAAGGCCACAACAACTGGAGGAAAGCCAAGACAACTGGAGCAAGCCCAAGACAACTGGAGCAAGCCCAGGAAAACTGAAGCAAGTCCAAGACAACTAGAGCAAGGCCAAGACAACTTGAGCAAGGCCAAGAAAACTGGAGCAAGCCCAAGACAAGAGAAGCAAGCCCAAGAAAACTGGAGCAAGCCCAAGACAGCTGGAGCAAGCCCAAGACAACTGGAGCAAGCCCAAGACAACTGGTGCAAGTCCAAGACAACTGGAGCAAGGCCAAGACAGCTGGAGCAAGCCCAAGACAACTGGAGCAAGCCCTAGTCAACTGGAACAAGGCCAAGACAACTGGACCAAGGCCAAGAACACTGGAGCAAGCCCAAGACAACTGGAGCTAGCCCAAGACAACTAGAGCAGGCCTAAGACACCTGGAGCAAAATCAACACAACAAGAGCAAGGCCAAGATAACTGGATCAAGGCCAAGACAGCTGGAGCAAGCCAAGACAAGTGGAGCTGGGCCAAGACAACTCGAGAAAGCCTAAAACAATTAGAGCAAGCCCAAGACAACTGGGGGAGGCCCAAGACAACTGGAGCAAGCCAAAGACAACTGGAGGAAGGCCAAGACAACTGGAGAAAGCCCAAGACAGCTGGAGCAAGCCACAGACACATGGAGGAAGTCCAAGAAAGCTGGAGCAAGTCTACAAGAACTTGAGCAAGCCAAAGACAACTGAAGAAAGACAAACATAACTAGAGCAAAGCCAAGCCAATTGGAGCAAGCCCTAGACAACTGGAGCAAGCCTGATACAACTGGAGCAAGACCAAGACAGCTGGAGCAAGCCCAAGACTAATGGACCAAGCCCAAGACAACTTGGCCACGCCCAAGACAACCGGAGCAAGGCAAAGACAGCTGGAGCAAGGCCAAGACAGCTGGAGCAAGTCCAAGACAATTGACTTAAACCCAAGACAACTGGAGCGATCCCAAGACAACTAGGGCAAGGCCAAGACAGCTGGAGCAAGGCCAAGACAGCTGGAGCAAGTCCAAGACAATTGACTTAAACCCAAGACAACTGGAGCGATCCCAAGACAACTAGGGCAAGGCCAAGACAGATGGAGCAAGCCCAAGACTACTGGAGCAAGGCCAAGACAACTGGAGCAAGACAAAGGCAACTGGAGAAAGCCCAAGACAACTGGGCCAAGCGCAAGACAACTTGAGTAAGCCTAAGACAACTGGAACAAGGCCAAGAAACCTGGAGCAAGCCGAAGAAAACTGGAGCAAGCCCAAGATAACTGGAGCAAGGCCAAGACAACTGGAGCAAGTCCAAGACAACTGGAGTAAGCCCAAGACAACTGGAGTAGGCCCAAGACAACTGAAGCAAGTCCAAGACAACTAGAGCAAGGCCAAGAAAACTGGAGCAAGCCCAAGACAACTGGAGCAAGCTCAAGACAACTGGAGCAAGGCCAAGACAACTAGATCAAGGCCAAGAAGATTGGATCAAGCCCAAGACAACTGGAGGAAGCCCAAGACAACTGGAGCAGGCCAAAGACAACTGGAGCAGGGCCAACACAACTGTAACAAGGCCAAGACAACGGGAGTAATCCTGAGACAGCCGGAGCACGCCTAACACAAGTAGAGCAAGGCCAAGGGAGCTGTTGCACGTCCAAGACAACTGGAGCAAGGCCAAGACAAATCGAGGAAACCCAAGAGCACTAGAGCAAGCCCAAGATAGCTCGGGCAAGCCCAAGACAAATGGAGCAAGCCTGATACAACTGGAGCAAGGCCAAGACAACTGGATCAAGCCCAAGACAACTGGAAAAAGGCCAAGATAACAGGAGTAGGACCAAGACAACTGGAGCAAGCTCAAGACAACTGGAGCGAGACCAAGACAACTGGAGCAAGCCCAAGACACCTGGAGCAAGCCCAAAACAACTGGATCAAGGGCAAGACACCTGGAGCCAGGCCAAGAAAACTGGAGCAAGCCCAAGACAACTGGAACAACCCAAGACAACTGGAGCAAGGCCAAGATAACTGGAGCAAGGCCAAGAAAGCCGGAGCAAGCCCTAGACAACTTGAGCAAGCCCAAGACAACTGGAGCATGCCCAAGACAACAAGAGCAAGGCCAAGACATCTGGAGCAAGGCCAATAGAACTGAAGCAAGCCCAAGACAACAGGAGCAGGCCCAAGACAACTGGAGCAAGGCCAAGAGAACTGGAGAAAGGCCAAGACCACTGGAGCAAGGCCAAGAAAACTGGATCAAGGCCAAGATAGCTGGAGCAAGCCCAAGACAACTGGAGCAAGGCCAATACAACTGGAGAAAACCCAAGACAGCTGGAGCAAGCCAAAGAGAACTGGGGCAAGCCCAAGAAAACTGGAGCAAGCCTAAGAAAACTGGAGCCAGGCCAAGACAACTGGGGCAAGCCCAAGACAACTGGAGCCAGCATAAGACAACTGGAGCAAGCCTAAACAAACTGGAGCAAGGCCAAGACAACTGGAGCAATCCCACGACACATGGAGCAAGCCCAAAACAATTGGGGCAAGGCCAAGACAACTGGACAAATTCCAAGACAACTCGAGAAAGCCCAAGATAACTGGAGCAAGGCCAAGACAACTGGAGCAAGTCCAAGACAAACGCTGCAAGACCAAGACAACTGGAGCATGCCCAAGACAACTGGAGCAAGGCCAAGACAGCTGGAGGAAGCCCATGACAACTGGAGCAGGGCAAAGACAACTCGAGCAAGCCCACCACATTCAGAGCAAGCCCAAGACCACTGGGGCAAGCCCAAGACAACTGGAGCAAGCCGACGAAAACTGGAGCACTCCAAAGACGACTGGAGCAAGCCAAAGATAACTGGAGAAAAACAAAGACAATTGGAGCAAGCCAAAAACAAATGGTGCAAGCCTAATACAACCTGAGCAAGACGAGGACAACTGGAGCAAGCCCAAGACAACTTGAGCAAGCCCAAGACAACTAGACCAAGCCCAAGACAACTGGAGCAAGGCCAAGACAACTGGGACAAGCCCAAGACAACTGGAGCAAGCCTAAGACAACTCGAACAAGGCCAAAAATCCTGGAGCAAGCCCAAGACAACTGGAGCAAGCCCAAAAAAACTGGAGCAAGACCAAGAACACTGGACCAAGGCCAAGACAACTGGAGTAAGCCCAAGAAACTTGGATCAAGCCAAAAACAACATGAGTAAGGCCACGACAACGGGAGCAAGGCTAAGACAACTGGAGCAAAACCAAGACAACTGGAGCAAGCCCAAGACCACTGTAGCAGGCCAAAGACAACTGGAGCTAGGCCAAGACACGTGGAGCAAGGCTACGACAACTGGAGCAAGCCCAAGACAACTGGAGCAGGCCCACGACAGCTGGAGCAAGGCCAAGACAACTGGAGCAAGGCCAAGGCAAGTGGAGCAAAGCCAAGACAACTAGAGCAAGGCCAAGAAAGCTGTAGCAAGTCCAAGACAACTAGAGCAAGGCCAAGACAAATCGAGGAAAACCAAGACAAATAGAGGAAGCCCAAGAAAACTCAGGCAAGCCCACGAAAACTGGAGTAAGCCGGATAAAACTGGAGCAAGGTCAAGTCAACTGGAGCAAGTCCAAGACAACTGGAGCAAGCCTAACAAAACTGCAGGAAGGCCAAGACAACTGGAGCAAGGCCAAGACAACTGGAGCAAGCTCAAGACAACTCAAGCAAGACCAAGACAACTGGAACAAGCAGAAGACACCTGGAGCAAGCCCAAAAAAATGGAGAAAGGCCAAGACAACTGGAGCAAGGCCAAAACAACTTGGGCAAACCCAAGACAAGTGGAGCAAGCTCAAGACAACTGGAGTAAGACCAAGAAAACTGGAGCAAGGCCAAGACAAAGGGAGTAAGCCCAAGATAACTGGAGCAAGCCCAAGACAACTGGAGAAAGGCCAAGACAACTGGAGTAAGGCCAAGAAAACTGGAGCAAGCCCAAGACAACTGGAGCAACCCCAAGACAACTGGAGCAAGTTCAAGACAACTAGAGAAAGGCCAAGGTGACTGGAGCAAGTTCTAGACAACAGGAGCAAGCCAAAGACAACTGGAGCAGGCCCAAGACAACTGGAGCAAGGCCAAGACAACTTGAGCAAGGCCAAGACAACTGGAGCAATCCTTGGACGACTGGAGCAAGCCCAAGACAACTGGAGCAAGTCCAAGACGACTGGAGCAAGGCCAAGATTACTGGAGCAAGGCCAAGACAACTCTAGTTAGCCCAAGACAACTGAAGCAGGCCCAAGACAACAGGAGCAAGGCCAAGACAACTGGAGCTTGTTGTTCTTCTATGCCCCATGGCCACTGCTATGGCTTGACGGACAGGTTGGGCATGCACTGCTCCCTTGGAGTAAGTCCCCCAAACCTTGTTCGTGGTGCAAGTCCAAGCGAGACACCAGAAGTGTAGCGCAACGGATAGCATGTTGGACTTAGGAACAACAGGTCCTGCGATCGAGCCTTGATGTGTGTAGGAGGTTTTTTGACATTCTAGCACAGGGGAAGTTTCTTAGACATTTGTCCATGCTTGAGGAGAGTGCGCCACTTGGCGGTCAGTGGATGCGCCAATTGGCGGACTGGTGAGGTGGTGTGGAGTGACCACCCCAAAAGTGTCACTACACACACACCTTAGAAGCCAGGCCTAGGACTATATGTACCAGGCTCATTCCTCATTCTAATTACACAATCTGGCCTTAGATGCTCCTCACAGAGTTGTCCAACTAAGGAACAGTATAAGGAAGACACTGGTTGTTCTAAGCCCCAGGAGTTAGTCTTTGACTAGCACCTCGCGCGAAAGTGACCAAGTGTTAAGTGGACACAGTTGCTAGCAAGTGATTGCCTAGGAACTGCTCAGTGTGGAACCGTGATCCTGAGGGTGATATCTTCTCCTAGCTGTAATGCTAGGAGCGGACGGCAGGTGCTATTGTGTCGGCCCTGTTTTCTAGTCCGTTTGCCTCAGGCCGGTTGACAAAGGGTTATGGGCCAACACTGACCAGTTGTAAGGCACGCTTTGCTCAACTCTGGTACGCTCTCTTCAGGTGCACACGCCGGCTCCATCAGCTCCATCAGCTCCATCAGCTTCATCAGCTCCAACGGCTTGGTCTGCACTTAGCACACAGGGACTANGTACACGCTGGCTTCCGAAGCTTACGACAAGCTCAAGCGCTTGCACCAATCCACCTCCCTCGCGAACAGACTATTCATCCTACAACGGCTGATCAGCATGCGGGTGAATGAGGACGAATCGATCCCCGATTTTCTACAGGAGTTTGAAGGACTCCTTGGCGAGGCTCGCCAGATGAACTGGGACCTTGACGAGAACATGCAAGCCATGATCCTCCTCATGGCGCTACCGGAGAGCTGGAGCCCAATGATCACCGTCATGGGCGGCTGGAAGGAGGACGACCTGACGTACACGGCAGTGTCCGAGTACGTGCGAAACGAGGCCATGCGCCGTAACGGAAGTGAGGCTAACTTCTCAGCCTATGCCGCACGCTACGGTGGCCGCGGGAGCAAAGGGTCAGCCTCTGGTCAGAAAGGCGGCAACGGAAGCGGTGGTGGCGGAGGCAACAATGGCGGCAAGGCTTCCAAGCGACAGGGTAACTGCCGCAACTGCGGCAAACCTGGGCACTGGGCAAGAGAGTGCAGGTCGCCAAAGAAGGAAGACGGCGGAAGCGGTGGGAACAAAGGCAACAAAAAGGGTGGCAAAGAAGCCACCAACATGATGGCACAGAGCACGCCTCCAGCAAAAGGAGCGGCGCTGCACAGGCCAGGAGCTTTCGGGCTCGACTCCGGCACCGATCATCAATCCAGCAACGACCAGGCTGGATTTGTCTCCATCGGCCCCACCGATCGGCGGTTCAGATGTGCAAACGGCAGTGTCGTCAACGCAAAGGGCGTGGGAGACAAGCTGGTGAGAATCAACCTTAATGGTGCAGAGAAGGATCTACGGCTACGTGACGTGATCTACATTCCCTCCTTTGCGGCGAACCTTCTGTCCGTGTCAAAGATAACGGACAATGACATGACGGTGGTGTTCACACAGAAGAAAGCGGTCATCGCCAGGAACGAGGACATCAAGGTCCTCTATGCCAACAAAGATCTCGTGGCACAGGTTCCACGGGTTGACGGACTCTACGTATTGCAGACAACGGCAGCAAAGACCTCGGAAGACGAGGGTCATGCGGGTGCAGCGGAGGCAGTGGTCTCGGCAGCAACGCAGGAGAGCACACCAACCAAAACTGAAAAAACATCATCTGTCGCAAAGGATGAAGACACTGATCTATGGCACAGACGCTTTGGACACGTTGCAAACAGCACGCTCCAAGTCATTCAGCATCAACAGCTGGTCCGTGGCATGGATGGTTGCAAGAAGGATGCAGTTGGGTGTGGCAGCCTGTGTGAACCTTGCCTTCAAGGCAAGACCAAACGAACGCGCTTTGAGCGCAATGGTCGCCGCGCAGAATCAGCCCTTGACCTGATTCACACCGACGTGTGCGGACCCTTTCGTACGGCGTCAAACGGCGGTAGCAAGTATTTTCTGACCTTCATAGATGACCACAGTCGCAAGGTGTGGATCTTCTTCCTAAAAGCAAAGGGAGAGGTCAGAGAAAAGTTGCAGGAGTTTGTCGCCATGGTGGAGCGGCAGACCGGAAAGAAAGTCAAAGCGATACGAAGTGACAACGGCGGAGAGTACGAGGCATGCAAGAGCTGGTTGCGTCAACATGGGATCAACCACCAGCCCACAACGCCTTACATGCCGCAGAGCAATGGTGTTGCCAAACGGATGAATCAGACCATCCTCGGCATGGTGCGTAGCATGCTCTTTGATGCAAAGCTTCCACCGCGGTTCTGGGCAGAAGCGGCAAGAACGGCATGCTATCTCGTCAACCTGACTCCTGCGGCTGCTTTGGGCAGGCGCGGAAACAAGAAGGGCAAGCAACAGATGACGCCACAAGAAGTTTGGTCAGGGAAGAAGCCGGACGCATCACACCTGAAGGTATTCGGCTGCACCGCATGGGCAAAGGTCGAGGCGGGTGAGGGTGCCGGCAAGCTGGATTCAAGAGCNACGTGGTGGGCTCAAAGTGGGTGCTCAGGTTGAAGCGGAAGCAAGATGATAGCATCGACAAGTACAAGGCAAGGGTCGTGGCGAAAGGGTTCTCACAGCGCGCAGGGTCTGAGTACGATGAGACCTTCGCACCGGTTGTCACGTTTGCCTCCATCAGGTCCCTGCTTGCTGTCGCTGCCGCCAAAGACCTTGAGATCCACCAGATGGATGTGAAGACAGCCTTTCTTTATGGGAAGCTCGACAAGGAGGTGCTAATGGAGGTACCGGAAGGTGTCAAAGCACCTGAGGGTAAGGTGTGCAAGCTGGTGAAGGCGTTGTACGGGCTGAAACAGGCCCCACGGATCTGGTACAAGGAGATGGACAGCTTCATGGCTGAGATCTCCTTCGCACATTGCAAGAATGACCCTAGCGTCTATGTGCGGGAGGACAAACGTGGCTTGCTACTTGTGGCGTTGTACGTGGATGATCTGATCATGTGTTCTTCCTCGCAGGAGGCCCTCATAGATCTCAAGAAAAATCTGGCCAGCAGATTTAAGATGAAGGACATGGGACCTCTCGAGTACTACCTCGGGATTGCTGTTCACCGCAACCGCAAAGCAGGCACCATCGAGCTCAACCAGACCAAGTACATCATGGACATCTTGAAGCGCTACAACATGGAGGACTGCAAGCCCGTCAGCACCCCCATGCCCTCCGACTGCAAGCTCTCCTCCTCCATGTNATGGTGGGAACACGACCTGACATTGCTTTTGCAGTGGGTCAGGTGAGCAGGTTTGTGGCCAACCCTGGGCCAGAACATTGGCAAGTCGTGAAGCGGATTTCTCGCTACCTCAAAAAGACTCGGCACGTCGGACTCCGGTTTGGAGGTCTAGAAGGATCAGACTTGCTGCGGCTGACATGCTACACTGACGCGGACTGGGGAGGACGGATTGATGACAGGAAGTCCACCTGAGGGTTTGTTTGTCTTCTCAACGGTGCTGCGGTCTCATGGGCAAGCAGGAAGCAGGACTGCGTCTCGCATTCTACTGCTGAGGCGGAGTACATTGCACTCTCCGAAGTGTGCAAGGAAACACAGTGGCTTCGTAGTTTGCTTGATGAGATCAAGGCACCATAAGAGGAGGCAACGGTCATCCGCATCGACAACCAAAGTGCCATGGCTATGGCAGAGGACGACATGATCTCCCGGCGTACAA
Source organism: Penium margaritaceum (assembly GCA_023375785.1). Lineage (NCBI taxonomy): Eukaryota > Viridiplantae > Streptophyta > Zygnematophyceae > Desmidiales > Peniaceae > Penium > Penium margaritaceum. The sequence continues at coordinate 199,113 of SZWC01001854.1, read as the reverse complement.
AGCACATCGATATTCGGTACCACTACTCACGTGACCTTATCGCCAAGTGTGTCGTGGATCTGGAGCACGTCGCAACCAAGAAAATGCTTGCGGACTTCTTGACAAAGCCGCTAGACAGCGACTTGCATGTTGCAGGAGCTCGAGGAGTCGGCATGGTGGATGCAAGAGATGAGAACTAAAGACCAAGAAAACTGCCATGCACAAACACAACCTAGAGCTACAGGTTCATGCCAAAGAAAACTACCANGATGCAAAGCTTCCACCGCGGTTCTGGGCAGAAGCGGCAAGAACGGCATGCTATCTCGTCAACCTGACTCCTGCGGCTGCTCTGGGCAGGCGCGGAAAGAAGAAGGGCAAGCAACAGATGACGCCACAAGAAGTTTGGTCAGGGAAGAAGCCGGACGCATCACACCTGAAAGTATTCGGCTGCACCGCATAGGCAAAGGTCCAGGCGGGTGAGGGTGCCGGCAAGCTGGATTCAAGAGCGCGAAAGTGCGTTATGGTGGGCTATGAGACGGCCCACAAGACATATCGCTTGTGGGACCTGGCAGGAAGAAGACTCATCACCAGCCGGGATGTAACCTTTGACGAGAGGAAACCAGGCAAGGAAGAGATGCTTGATCCCACGGAAGCTCCAAAACAGGGAGAGTGGTTGGTGCTGCTAGAGTCAGGAGATCAAGCTCCTGAAAACTGGCAAGTGGTGCCAGTGCGGCAGGCCGTGAAGAAGAGTGGTGTGCCAGGGGGAGCGGCTGCGCAGGCTGACGCAGCGGCGAGCTCCGACACAGAGTCGGAGACGTCCGAGGCCTCTGAGACCAGCTCGGAGGCCAGTGGCTCTTCAAAAGAGGAAAATTCAACTCCAGGGCAGCCAACACCACAGGAGCAACAGCATGGCAAACATCCACCAGCAATGCAACGTCGCAGCACACGACAAAGAAAACAAACTCCAAAGTACGACGCTGACACTGGAAGCTGGACTGGACTGAGCTGGTCCTGTTTGGCTCAGGGAGAGCCGCTCACTGTGGCTGAAGCGCTGGCAAGGCCCGATGCGGCCAAGTGGAAGGAGGCGGTGGACAGCGAGCTCGCGTCCATCGAAGAAAATGGCACATGGGTGCTGGTGGACAGACCCGCTAACGCTCACGTGGTGGGCTCAAAGTGGGTGCTCAGGTTGAAGCGGAAGCAAGATGATAGCATCGA
>SZWC01001854.1:126834-164614 GCA_023375785.1 Penium margaritaceum | reverse complement strand
GGGGGGGGGGGGGGTTCGGCCGGAGGCCACACAGAGCAGAGCAGAGGCCAGGGGCCAAGAGTCCACAGTCCACAGTCCAAAGTCCAGAGGCCAGAGGCTAGGGGCTAGAGCTAGGAGATCTAGAGCCTAGAGCCTAGGGCCTAAGGCCTGGAGACCTAGAGCCTAGAGTCTAAGGCCTAGAGAGGGAGCCGAGGAGGAGGGGTCCACGCGCCAGAGGCCGAGGTCGAGCCGAAGGCCGGGGCGAGAGAGACAAGGGACAGGATCCCGAGGCAGGAGCGCAGGACGGGCACACAGGACGAGGGGGTCGAGGCCGGGCCAGAGGCAGGGAAGATGAGGAGTGGAACTAACCTGCAGGAGAGAAAACAGAAAAGAAAGGCAGTGAGTGAACGAGGGAGAACGAAAGACAGAAAAGGAAGCGAGGATGAACGAGGCAAGAATGGAGAGACGGGAGCAGGGGAGGAGGGTGGAACAGGGGAGGGGTTGGAATGACAGGGGGGCCCCGACAGGGGCATACCTGGCGGGAAGGGAGGAGTGGAGGGCCAAAACCGTCCGGACAGCGGACGGTGCCTACGATGACGGACGGCACCCGCGAAGACGACGACGAGGCCGAAGGGCAGCGGAGGAAGCAGGGGCGGCGGTTGCGGTAGCTGCGGCAACGGCAGACGGCGGCAACGGCAGACGGCAGCAGCGGAGGCGGATGGCGGAAGCGGAAGCGGGGAAAGGGAGCCCACATGCCCTCAATGGCTTGATGCCATGTTGAGTAAGACAGGGTGAGGGGGAGGGAGAGAGGATGGAGGAGAGTGGAGGAGGCAGGAGGCGGGTGGTCGGGAGTTAGCCGCGGGGCTAACTGTCCCTCTCGAGATCTGTGAGGGAGAGAGCGCTCTCGAGAGCTGTGAGGGGGGAGTGCTCTCGAAAGCTGTGAGGGAGATCGAGGCAGGGGAGTTAGGCGCGAGAGCAGATCGAGACAAAACAGACGGATGTTTTTTGCAAAGGAATGAATGTGCGTGGGCGAGGACCGCCCCCTACCGGGTCGGCCTCGCCCAGACCATGACATCAGCACACTGGAGCATGTTGCGCGGCGCAACATGCTCCAGTAAGGGCAATCCTATGCCCATGCGAGTGGCGAGAGGGGGGGGGGGGCTTTCGCTCCCTTTCGAGGGGGGGAGCGAAAGGCCCCCTCTGTTGGTACGAGTGCACCACCTGATAAATGCACAAGTCAGGATGTGTGCTAACTCCTCGCTGCCAGAACCGCGAGGGTCTCAAGTGCAGGAGTCGACCAAGTGAGACAAACCCGACTACAACAGCAATAAACATTTGCTACTTTAACATGGAGCAAGTCCAAGAAAGCTGGAGCAAAGCGAAGAAAAGTGGAGCAAGCCAAAGACAACTTGAGCAAGCCAAAGATAATTGGAGCAAGGCCAAGACACCTGGAGCAAGCCCAAAACAACTGGAGCAAGGCCAAGACGATTTGAGCAAGCCCAAGACAACTGGAGCAAGCCCAAGACAACTGGAGCAAGCCCTAGACACCTGGAGCAAGCCCAAGACAAGTGGACCAAGACCAAGACAACTGGAGCAAGGCCAAGACAACTAGAGCAAGGCCAAGACAACTGGAGCAACCCCAAGACAACTGAAACAAGCCCAAGACAACTGGAGCAAAGCCAAGACAACTAGATCAAGCCCAAGAAAACTGGAGAAAGTCCAAGAAAACTGGAGCAAGTGCAAGACAACTGGAGCAAAGCCAAGACAACTACAGCAAGGCCAAGACAACTGGAGCAAGGCAAGAACAACTAGGGCAAGGCCAAGACAGATGGAGCAACCCCAAGACTGCTCATATATGACCAATCACCTCACCCTTGAAACTGTGTATCGACAAGTGTATTGGGAAGTGAACATACCAGTGAACATGGACATCTAACAAAAACTAGTACGTAGCACGTGTAATCCATTATCAATAACACCTTACATGAGGAAATTATGTTTGGGCTCTATTGGCATGAATTGATGTTGGTGATTTCTGAGAAATGTTTTCATATAGGAATACACTTTTTGATACACCAATTGGTGAGTGTATGAATTTGGGGTGATTAACCATACCTCAGACTGCTGGAGCAAGGCCAAGACAACTGGAGCAAGCCCAAGAGAACTGGAGCAAGCCCAAGACAACTGGGGCAGGCCCAAGACAACTGTAGCAAGCCTAAAACAATTGGAGCAAGGCCATGACAACTGGAGCAAGCCCAAGAAATTAGGAGCAAGGACAAGACAACTGGATCAATCCCAACACACCTGGAGCAAGCAGAAAAAAACTGGAGCAAGGCCAAAAGAACTGGAGCAAGGCTAAGACAACTAGAGCAAGCCCAAGACAACTAGAGCAAGCCCAAGACAACTAGAGCAAGCCCAAGACAAATGAAGCAAGTCCAAGACAACTAGAGCAAGGCCAGGACAACTGGAGCAATCCCAAGACAACTGGAGCAAGCCTAAGACAACTGGAGCAAGGCCAAAACAACTGGAGCAAGGCCGAGAAAACTGGAGCAATCCCAAGACAACTGCAGCAAGCCCAAAACAACTGGAGCATGCCGAAGACAAATGGAGCAGGGCCAAGATAACTGGAGCAAGGCCAAGCCAACTGGAGCAAGCCCAAGACAACTGGAGCAGGCCAAAGACAACTGGAGCAAGGCCAAGACAAATGGAGTAAGCCCAATACAACTGGAGCAAGGCCAAGACAGTTGTAGCAATCTCAAGACAACTGGAGCAAGGCCAAGACAAATGAAGGAAGCCCAAGACAACTAGAGCAAGCCCAAGACAACTGGGGCAACTTGAAGAAAACTGGAGCAAGCTTGATACAACTGGAGCAAGGCCAAGAAAGCTGGAGCAAGCCCAAGACAACCAGATCAAGCCCAAGACAACTGGAGCGAACCCAATACAACTGGAGCAAGCCCGAGACAAGTGGGGCAAGCCCAAGTCAACTGGAGCAAGGCCAAGACAACTGGAGCAAGGCCAAGACAACTGGAGCAAGCTAAAAAAAACTGAAGCAAGCCCAAGACAGCTGGAGCAAGTCCAAGACAACTGGAGCAAGGCCAACACAACTGGAGCACGCACAAGACAACTGGAGCAAGCCCAAGAAACTGGAGCAATGCGAATACAACTGGAGCAAGCCCAAGACATCTGGAGCAAGGCAAATACAACTGTAGGGAGGGAAAGACAACTGGAGCAAGCCCAAGAAAACTTGAGCAAGGCCAAGACAACTTGACCAAGCCCCAGACACCTGGAGCAAGCCCAAAACACCTGTAGCAAGGCCAAGACAATTAGAACAAGAACAAGACAACTGAAGAAAGCCCAAGAAAAATGGAGCAAGCTCAAGACAACTGGTGCACGTCCTTGACAAATGGAGCAAGGCCAAGACAACTGGAGCAAACCGAAGACAACTGGAGCAAGCCCACATCCACTGGAGCAAGGCCAAGACAACTGGAGCAAGGCCAGGAAAACTGGAGCAAGCCCAAGACAACAGGAGTTAGCCCAAGACAACTAGAGAAGGCCTAAGACAACTGGAGCAAGGCCAAGACAACTGGAGCAAGGCCAAGACAAAAAGAGCAAGGCCAAGAGAACTGGACAAGGGCCAAGACAGCTGGAGCAAGACCAAGACAACTGGAGCAGGGCCAAGATAGCTCGAGCAAGCCTAATACAATTAGAGCAAACCCAATACAACTGGGGCAAGCCCAAGACAACTGAAGCATGCCAAAGGCAACTGGAAGAAGGCCAAGACAACTGGAGCAAGCCCAAGACACCTGGAGCGAGCCGCAGACAGCTGCAGCAAGTTCAAGAATGCTGGAGCGGGTCTAAGACAACTTGAGCAAGCCAAAGAAAACTGGAGCAAGAAAAATATAGCTGGAGAAAAGCAAGGACAATTAGAGCAAGCCCCACACAACTGGAGGAAGACTGCTACAACTAGAGCAAGGCCAAGACAACTGGAGCAAGCCCAAATGAACTGGAGCAAGCCCAAGACAACTGAGCCAAGCCCAAGAAAACTGGAGCAAGGCCAAGACAGCTGGAGCAAGGCCAAGACAACTGGAGCAAGCTCCAGACAACTGACACAAGCTCAAGACAACTGGAGCAAGCCCAAGACAACTAGGGCAAGGCCAAGACAGATGGAGCAAGCCAAAGACTACTGGAGCAAGGCCAAGACAAACAGAGCAAGCCAAAGACAACTGGAGCATGCCCAAGACAACTAGGGCAAGCCCAAGACAACTCGAGTAAGCCTAAGACAACTGGAACAAGGCCAAGAAACCTGGAGCAAGCCCAAGAAAACTGGAGCAAGTGCAATAAAAGTAGAGCAAGCCGAAGAAAACGGGAGCAAGGCCAAGACAACTGAAGCAGGCCCAAGACACTTGGAGCAAGCCAAAAACACCTGGAGCAAGGCGAAGACAACTGGAGCAAGACCAAGACAACTGGAGCAAGCCCAAGACAACTGGAGCAAGCCCAAGACAACTGGAGCAAGGCCAATACAACAGGAGCAAGGCCAGAAAAACTGGAGCAAGCCCAGGACAACTGGAGCAAACCCAAGACAACTGGAGAAGGCCAATAACAACTGGAGCAGGGCCAAGTCAACTGGAGCAAGGCAAAGACAACTGGATCAAGCCCAAGACAACTGGAGCAAGGCTAAGACAACCGGAGCAAGGCCAAGGGAGCTGTTGCAAGCCCAAGAAAACTGGAGCAAGGCCAAGTCAAATCCAGGGAACCCAAGAGCAGTAGAGCAAGCTTAAGATAACTCAGGCAAGCCCAAGACAACTGGAACAAGCCTGATACAACTGGAGCAAGGCCAAGACAACTGGAGCAAGCCCAAGACAACTGGAGTAAGCCCAAGACAACTGAAGGAAGGCGAAGACAACTGAAGAAAGGCCAAGACAACAGGAGCACGATCAAGACAACTGCAGCAGGACCAAGACAACAGGAGCAAGCCCAAGACAGCTGGAGCAAGCCCAAAACAACTGGAGCAAGGCCATGACAACTGGAGCAAGGGCAAGAAAACTGGAGCAGGCCAAAGACAACTGGATCAAGCCCAATACAACTGGAGGAAGGCCAAGATAACTAGAGCAAGGCCAAGAAAAATGGAGCAAGCCCTAGACAATTGGAGCAAGTCCAAGACAACTGGAGCAGGCCCAAGACAACAAGAGCAAGGCCAAGCCAACTGGAGCAAGGCCAAGACAATAAGAGCAAGCACAAGACAGCACGAGCAGGAACAAGAGAGCTGGAACAAGGCCAAGAGAACTGGAGCAAGGCCAAGACCACTGAAGCAAGGCCATGAAAACTGGAGCAAGGCCAAGACATCTGGAGCAAGCCCAAGACAACTGGAGCAAGGCCAATACAACTGGAACAAGCCAAAGACAACTGGAGCAAGCCCGAGACAACTGGGGGCCAATACAACTGCAGAAAGCTGAAGACAACTGGAGGAAGCTCAAGACAACTGGAGCAAGCCCAAGACACCTGGAGCAAGCCCAAAACAACTGGGGAAAGGCCTAATCAACTTAAGGAATTCCAAGACAACTCGACCAAGCCCACAGCAACTGGGGCAAGCCCAGGACAACTGGAGCAAGTCCAAGCCAACTGGATCAAGGCCAACAGAACTGGAGCAAGCCCAAGACAACTGGAGCAAGGCAAAGACAGCTGGAGCAAGCCCAAAAGACTGGAGGAAGGCCAAGAAAGCTCGAGCAAGGCGAAGACATTTAAAACAAGCCCAAGACAACTGGGGCAAGCCCAAGACAGCTGGAGCAAGCCGAAGACAACTGGAGGAAGGCCAAGACAACTGGAGCAAGCCCAAGACAACTGGAGCAAGCCCCAGACAACTGGAGCAAGTCCAAGACAGCAGGAGCAAGGCTACGAAAACTGGAGCAATCCAAAGACAACTGGAGCAAGCCAAAGATAACTGGAGCAAAGCCAAGACAATTGGAGCAAGCCCAACACAACTGGTGCAAGCCTGATACAACTAGAGCAAGGCCAAGACAACAAGAGCAAGCCCAAGACACCTGGAGCAAGCCGAAGACAACTGGAACAAGCCCAAGACAACTGAAGCAAGCCCAAGACAAGTGGACCAAGCCCAAGACGACTGGAGTAAGCTGGAGCAAGGGCAAGACAACTGGAGCAAACCCTTGACAACTGACGCAAGCCAAAGACAACTGGAGCAAGCCCAAGACAACTAGGTCAAGGCCAAAACAGATGGAGCAAGGCCAAGACTACTGGAGCAAGGTCAAGACAATTATAGCAAGCCCAAGACAACTGGACCAAGCCCAAGAAAACTGGGGCAAGCCCAAGACAAGTGGAGCAAGCCTAAGACAACTGGAACAAGGCCAAGAAACCTGGAGCAAGCCCAAGAAAACTGGAGCAAGCCCAGGAAAACTGGAGCAAGCCCAAGAAAACTGGACCAAGGCCAAGAAAACTAAAGCAAGCCCAAGAAACTCCGAGCAAGCAGAAAACAACTGGAGCAAGGCCACGACAACTGGAGCAAGTCCAAGACAACTGGAGCAAGACCAAGACAACTGGAGCAAGGCCAAGACAACTGAAGCAAGTCCAAGACAACCAGAGGAAGGCCACGATAACCGGAGCAAGCCCAAGAAAACTGGAGCAAGAAAAATACAACTGGAGGAAGGCGAAGACAACTTGAGCAAGCGCAAGAGAACTGGAGCAGGTCAAAGACAACATGAGTAGGGCCAAGACAACTGTAGCAAAGCCAAGACAACTGGAGCAAGCCCGAGACAACAAGAACAAGGCTAAGACAACTAGAGCAAGGCCAAGACAACTGGAGGAAGCCCAAGACAACTGGAGCAAGGCCAACACAAATGGAGGAAACCCAAGACAGCTAGAGCAAGCCCAAGACAATTTGGCAAAGCCCAAGAGAACTGGAGCAAGCCTGATACAACTGGAGCAAGGACAAGTGAACTAGAGCAAGCGCAAGACAACTGGAGCAAGTCCATGACAACTTGAGGGAGGCCAAGTTTACAGGAGCAAGGCCAAGACAACTGGAGCAAGCTCAAGACAACTAGAGCAAGACCAAGACAACTGGAACAAGCCCAAGACACCTGAAGCAAAGCCCAAAACAACTGGAGGAAGGCCAAGACAACTGGAGCAAGGCCAAGACAACTGGAGTAAGGCCAAGAAAACTGGAGCAAGCCCAAGACAACCGGAGCAAGCCCAAGACAACTAAAGCAAGCCTAAGAAACCTGGAGCAAGGCCAAGCCAACTAGAGCAAGCCCAAGAAAACTGCAGGAAGCCCAAGACAACTGGAGCAAAGGCCAAGAAAACTGGAGCAAGGCCAAGACAACGGAAGCAATCCCGAGACACGTGGAGAAAGCCCAAAACAACTGGGGCAAGGCCAAGACAACTGGAGCAATGCCAAGACAACTCAAGCAATCCCAAAGACAACTGGAGCAAATCCAAGACAACTGGAGCAAGGCCAAGAAAACTGGAGCAACCCCAAGACAACTGCAGAAAGGCCAAGACAGCTCGAGCAAGCCCAAGACAACTGGAGCATGGCCAAGACAACTCGAGCAAGCCCAAGACATTTAGAGCAAGCCCAAGACAACTGGGGCAAGCCCAAGACAACTGGAGCAAGACGAAGACAACTGTAGGAAGGCCAAGACAACTGGAGCAAGCCCAAAACAACTGGAGCAAGTCCCAGACATCTGGAGCAAGTTTAAGATAGCTGGAGCTAGGCTACGAAAACTGGAGCAATTCAGAGACAACTGGAGCAAGCCAAAGATAACTGGAGCAAAGCCAATACAATTGGTGCAAATCCAAGACAACTGGTGCAAGCCTGATACAGCTGGAGCAAGGCCAAGACAACTCGAGCAAGCCCAAGACAAGTGAACGAAGCCTAAGACGACTGGAGTAAGGCCACGACAGCTTGAGCAAGGCCAAGACAACTGGAGCAAACCCAATACAGCTGACGCAAGCCCAAGACAACTGGATCAAGCCCAAGACAACTAGGGCAAGGCCAAAACAGATGGATCAAGGCCAATAACACTGGAGAAAGGCCAAGAAAACTAGAGCAAGCCCAATACAACTGGAGCAAGCCCAAGACAACTGGGGCAAGCCCAAGACAACTGGAGCAAGCTTGAGACAACTGGAGCAAGGCCAAGACAACTGGAGCAAGCCCAATATAACTGGAGCAAGCCCAAGACAACTGGAGGAAGCCAAAGAAAACTAGAGTAAGGCCAAGACAACTGGAGCAAGCCCAAGACAACTGGAGCAAGCCCAAGACAACTGGAGCAAGCCCAAGAAAACTGGGGGAAGGCCAAGACAACTGGAGCAAGGCCATGAAAACTGGAGCACGTTCAAGACAACTGGAGCAAGACCAAAACAACTGGAGGAAGCCCGAGACACCTGGAGCAAGCCCAAAACAACTGGAACAAGGCCAAGAGAACTGGAGCAAGGCCAAGAAAACTGGAGCAAGCCCAAGACAACTGGAGCAAGCCCAAGACAACTGGATCAAGGCCAAGATTTCTGGAGCAAGGCCAAGAAAACTGGAGCAAGCCCTAGACAACTGGAGCAAGCCCGAGAAAACTGGAGCACGCCCAAGACAACAAGGCCAAGGCCAAGACAACTGGAGCAAGGCCAAGACAACTGGAGCAAGCCCAAGACAACAGGAGCAGGCCCAAGACTACTGGAGCAAGGCCAAGAGAACTGGAGCAAGGCCAAGAATACTGGAGCAAGGCCAAGAAAACTGGAGCACGGCCAAGACAGCTGTATTAAGCCCAAGAGAACTGGAGCAAGGCCAAGATAACTGGAACAAGCCCAAAACAACTGGAGCAAGCCCAAGAAACCTGGGGCAATCCCAAGACAACTGGAGGAAAGCCTAAGACAACTGGAGCAAGGCCAAAACAACTGGAGCAAGCCCAAGACAACTGGCAAAATACCAAGACAACAAGAGCAAGCCCAAGAAAACTGGAGCAAGGCCAAGACAACTGGAGAAATCCCAAGACACCTTGAGCAATCCCAAAACAACTGGCGCAAGTCCAAGACAACCGGAGCAATGCCAAGACAACTGGAGCAAGCCCAAGACAATTGGAGCAAGCCCAAGACAACTGGAGCAAGTTCAAGACAACTGGACCAAGGTAAAGACAACTGGAGCAATTCCAAGACAACTGGAGCAAGGCCAAGACAGATGGAGCAAGCCCAAGACAACTGGAGCAGGGCCAACACAACTTGAGCATGCCCAAGACATTTAGAGCAAGCCTTAGACAACTGGGGCAAGCCCAAGACAACAGGAGCAAGACGAAGAAAACTGGAGGAATGCCAAGACAACTGGAGCAAGCCCAAGACAACTGTTGAAAGTCCCAGACAATTGGAGCAAGTCCAAGACAGCTGGAGCAAGGCTATGAAAAGTGGAGCATTTCAAAGACAACTGGAGCAAGCCAAAGATAACTGGAGCAAAGCCAAGACAGTGGGTGAAAGACCAAGACAACTGGTGCAAGCCTGATACAACTGGAGCAAGGCCAAGACAACTGGTGCAAACCCAAGACAACTGGAGCAAGCCCAAGACAACTGGACCAAGCCCAAGACAATTGGAGAAAGCCCAAGAAAACTGGGGCAAGCCTAAGACAGCTGGAGCAAGCCCACGACAACTGAAATTAGCCCAAGAAACTTGGATCAAGCCGAAAACAACTGGAGCAAGGCCACGACGACTGGAGCAAAGCCAAGGCAACTGGAGCAAGCCCAAGATAACTGGATCTAGCCCAAGACAACTGGAACAAGCCCTAGTCAACTGGAGCAAGGCGAAGAAAACTGGAGCAAGCCCAAGAAAGCAAGCCCAAGACAACTGGAGCCAGCCCAAGACAACTGGAGCAAGCCCAAGACAACTGGTGCAAGTCCAAGACAACTGGAGCAAGGCAAAGACAACTGGAGCAAGCCCGAGACAACTGGAGCAAGCCCTAGTCAACTGGAGCAAGGCCAAGACAACTGGAGCAAGGGCAGGAAAACTGGAGCCAGCCCAAGACAACTGGAGTTAACCCAAGACAACTTGAGCAGGCCCAAGACACCTGGAGCAAGGCCAAGACAACAGGAGCAAGGCCAAGACAACAAGAGCAAGGCCAAGACAACTGGAGCAAGGCCAAGACAGCTGGAGCAAGCCCAATACAGCTGGAGTATGGCCAAGAGAACTCGAGCAAGCCTAAGACAATGAGAGCAAGCCCAAGACAACTTGGGCAGGCCCAAGACAACTGGAGCAAGCCAAAGACAACTGGAGGAAGGCCAAGACAACTGGAGCAAGGCCAAGACAACAGGAGCAAGCCGAAGACATATGTAGGAAGTCCAAGAAAGCTGAAGCAAGTCTACGACAACTTGAGCAAGCCAAAGACAACTGGAGCAAGATTACTATAACTAGAGCAAAGCCAAGACAATTAGAGCAAGCCCTAGACAACTGGAGAAAGCCTGATACAACTGGCGCAAGGCCAAGACAACTGGAGCAAGCCCAAGACAACTGGAGCAAGCCCAAGACAACTGGGCCAAGCCCAAGACAACTGGAGCAAGATGAAGACAGCTCGAGCAAGACCAAGACAACTGGAGCAAGCCAAGACAAGTGACAAAATCCCAAGACAACTCGAGCAAGCCCAAGACAACAAGGGCAAGACCAAGACATATGGAGCAAGCCCAAGGCTATTGGAGCAAGGCCAAGACAACTGGATCAAGACAAAGACAACTGGAGCAAGCCTAAGACAACTGGGGCAAGCCTAGGACAACTGGAGTAGGCCTAAGACAATAGGAAAAAGGCCAAGAAACCTGGAGCAAGCCCAAGAAAACTGGAGCAAGCACAAGAAAACTGGAGCAAGCCCAAGAAAACTGGAGCAAGGCCAAGACAAATGGAGCAAGCCCAAGACACTTGGAGCAAGCTAAAAACACCTGGAGTAAGGCCAAGACAACTGGAGCAAGGCCAAGACAACTGGAGCAAGCCCAAGACAACTGAATTAAGCCCAAGTCAACTGAAGCACGTCCAAGACAACTATAGCAAGGCCAAGACAACTGAAGCAAGTCCAAAACAGTTGGAGCAAGCTCGAGACAACTGGAGCAAGGCCAAGGCAACTGGAGCGAGGCCACGAAGAATGAATCAAGCCCAAGACAACTGGAGCAAGCCCAAGACAACTGGAGCAGGCCAAAGACAACTGGAGCAGGGCCAAAACAACTGTAGCAAGGCCAAGACAACTGGAGCAAGACCGAGACAACCGGAGCAAGGCTAAGACAACTAGAACAAGGCCAAGGCAGCTGTTGCAAGGCCAAGACAACTGCAGCAAGGCCAAGACATATCAAGGAAACCCAAGAGCATTACAGCAAGCACAAGATAACCCGGGCAAGCCCAAGACAAGTCGAGCAAGCCTGATACAACTGGAGCAAGGCGAATACAACTGGAGCAAGCCCAACTCAACTGGAGCAAGCCCAGGACAACTGGAGTAAGGCCAAGACAACTGGAGCAAGGCCAAGACAACTGGAGCAAGGCGAATACAACTGGAGCAAGCCCAACTCAACTGGAGCAAGCCCAGGACAACTGGAGTAAGGCCAAGACAACTGGAGCAAGGCCAAGACAACTGGAGCAAGCTCAAGACAACTGGAGCAAGACCAAGACAACTGGAGCAAGCCAAAGACACCTGGACCAAGCCCAAAACAACAGGAGCAAGGCCAAGACAACTGGAGCAAGTACAAGAAAACTAGAACAAGCCCAAGACAACTGGAGCAAGCCCAAGACAACTGGAGCAAGCCCAAGACAACTGCAGTAAGGCCAAGACAACTGGAGCAAGGCCAAGACAACTGGAGCAAGCTCAAGACAACTGGAGCAAGACCAAGACAACTGGAGCAAGCCAAAGACACCTGGACCAAGCCCAAAACAACAGGAGCAAGGCCAAGACAACTGGAGCAAGTACAAGAAAACTAGAACAAGCCCAAGACAACTGGAGCAAGCCCAAGACAACTGCAGTAAGGCCAAGATAACTGGAGCAAGGCCAAGAAACCTGGAGCAAGCCCTAGACAAATGGAGGAAGCCAAAGACAACTGGAGCATGCCCAAGACAACAAACGTAAGGCCAAGACAACTGGAGCAAGGCCAATGCAACTGGAGGAAGCCCAAGACAACAGGAGCAGGCCCAAGACAACTGGAGCAAGGCAAAGAGAACTGGAGCAAGGCCAAGAGCACTGGAGCAACGCCAAGACAAATTGAGCAAGGCCAAGACAACTGGAGCAAGCCCAAGACAACTGGAGCAAACCCAAGACAACTAGGGTAAGCCCAAGACAACTGGAGCAAGAATAACCTAACTGGGGCAAGCCCAAGAGAAGTGGGGCAAGCCCAAGACAACTGGAGCAAGCCTAAGATGACTGGAGCAAGGCCAAGACAACTGATGCAAGCCCAAGACAACTGGAGCAAGCTCAAGACAACTGGAGCAAGCTCAAGAAAACTCGAGCAAGGCCAAGACAACTGGAGCAATCCCAAGACACCTGGAGCAAGCCCAGAACAACTGGGGGAAGGCCAAGACAACTAGAGCAATGTCAAGACAACTCAAGCAAGCCCAACATAACTGGAGCAAGCCAAAGACAACTGGAGCAAGTCCAAGACAACTGGAGCAAGGCCAAGACAACTAGAGAAAGACCAAGACAATTGGAGCAAGGCCAAGACAGCTGGAGAAAGCCCAAGACAACTGGAGCAGGACCAAGAAAACTCAAGCAAGCCCAAGACATTTCTATCAAGCCCAAGACAACTGGGGCAAGCCCAAGACAACTGTAGCAAGCCGAAAAAAACTGGAGCACTTGATACCCCCAATTTTGCCGCGTCCTTGTTTTTCTCCGCGCTAGCTCCGTTCCGCGCTACCCGCGGATCTTACCCCTGTCTCAACACTCACGGCCTGCTCGGACTTACTCCACAACAAATCTACACTGCTAACTTCAAGCCACAGACAACCCTGCGGACGACGAGTCTGAACTGATGCGTGAGATCCTCACTGGTGAGTGATACCCGTGGTCCACTTTCCGCCACACGCGAGCCGCCACCTTGTGGCTTCAAGCTCCAACTGGAGCAACTAGTAACCGCGGCTGGTGCCACCGGAGGGAAATGGGCCGTTGTTCCTGCAGGGTGCTGACCCCCCCTCATCTGTGGCAGTGGTGGGTGCGAGTGACCTTATGGCGCCGGCGGAAGTTGCGGCATCAGTGGTGGTGCCTGAAGAGTCACTCACGCTGGCGTGGTTCTGGTTAGCTGCAACGGATGAGGCTGCTAGTAGGCTGGTGCAGAATACTGGGATGGTGGTGGTGCCCCTTAGGGCAGCGGTGGTTGCGTGCCTGGAACGAAAGGCTGCTGACCCACTCCTACTTGCGTGATGCTCATCAGCTGTTGCTGCGGAGTTGGCCATGGGTGCGAGACTGTTGCCGAGGGTTGTATCCACGCCATGCCGAAAGATTGCATCCCCTGCGGTGGATGCGGAGTCATCATTGGCTGTTGCGCCGAGATCCCTGCCTGTGTTAGCGCCGTCGCCTACTGCGGCTGGTAACTGGTCTGCTGCATGCCTGTCGCGGGCATCATGGTCCCTGCCGGCGCGGTACCCATCAATGCCTGTGGCGGGTTCGTCTGCTGCAATGGTGCACCCATTGCTGGATGTGACTCCGTCACCCTCATCGGTGGTATCCCTGAGTGTGACTGCAGCTGGCTCATTTGCTGCTGAGTTGGTCCCGTCGTGGGTGGCCGCGGCGTCGCCCGCACTGCACCCCCATATGGCGGCGGCTGATTCACAGGTAGCCGTCTCATCCCTGACGCCGGGAGGACTGCAGCTTCCATCGGCATCGCTCCGACGGACAGGGGCACCTGGGGAACCTGGTACTGGTGCGTTGGTTGCACGGAACCCTAGGCCAGAGAGGGTACCAATGGTCCCACCTGCATGGTTCCCAGGTTTTGCCGCTGCGGGTGTGTCGGCGCCTACTGCAGGCCCAGCACCGGGGTTTGTGCCAGTCCATCCACTTGCCCCGGTGCGGCGAACTGCGGTGGCGGGTCCATCCGCAGCTGGCTGTCCGGTGCGGAACCCGTGCTCCCTTCGGGTATGGTGTCGACCCGCGGCTGCTGTTGTGTCATTGGCTGCTGCTCGTCCGGCGTGAAGTACTCCTGGGATCCATGTTGATCCCCAGGATGCGCCACCTCGAGTGACGGATGTATCATAGGTGATGAGTGCTGCAGAAGTGGGTTGGCAGCTTCCGTTGGCTGCCCCCTGCCACGGCGTCGGTAAACCAGTCTGCGGGAGAGCCCAAGTTCTCCACCAGCGGACGGCTGCTCCAACGATGGTGGGGTATCGAAGAACCATTGCGTTGCCATGACCACACCCTCCTGCCCCTGTGATTTGTGCTGGGACTGGCTGGATCTGCAGCTGCCATGGCTGGAGATGGTTTCCACCTCCACACGCTCGCCCAGAGCATCCATGATACGACGCCAGTGTAGCTGTTCCAGCCACTCGGTCACCCGTCGGTGTTGAGCGAGCGGATAAGGGCCTGGTGAGGAGCTGACTGGGGTGCGGGATAACACAGGAGAGGAGTCCTGGCTGCCCGCGTAGGTGATGGCTCGGCGCGGCAGAAAGCACCGTACTGATGACTACTGTTGTCGTCGCCTGAGATCTTGATACACAAAGCTTGCCGCCAACATCAACGACTGATCTGAAGGATACGTGCAGTTTTGCTGAGCAAAGAGCGACGAACCATCCACGCTCACCTCACCATGACACTGATACCCCCAATTTTACCGCGTCCTTGTTTTTCTCCGCACTTGCTCCGTTCCGCGCTACCCACGGATCTTACCCCTGTCCCAATACTCACTGTCTGCTCGGACTTACTCCACAACAAATCTACACTGCTAACTCCAAGCCACAGACGACCCTGTGGACGACGGGTCTGAATTGATGCGTGAGATCCTCACCGGTGAGCGATACCCCGAGGTCCACTTTCCGCCACACGCGAGCCGCCACCTTGTGGCTTCCAGCTCCTCTCCGCGGAACCTCGTTCCGCGGCCGTGTGCAGACAAGGGCACCACCGGCAGCTCACTTCGCACCAAGTTTGGTCTCTCACGTATGGTGAGTGACGTTCTGCGGTCCACTTCCTGCCACACGCGAGTCGCCACCTCGTGGCTTCCAGCTCCTCTCCGCGGAAACCTCGTTCCGCAGCCGTGTACAGGCAAGGGTACTGCCGGCAGCTCAATTCTGACCAGGTTTGACCTCTTCTGCACCACCCCAAGGACCGCGGTCAGGATCACCCAAGGGAATGGAAGACAGGGACGTGGAACACTGAAGGCACTGATGGAGGCAGTGAATGTCTTTCATAGTTCAAGGCAGAGTACATGAGAGTGCGGAGCATTAATCCCAGAAAGCGAACAATACCGGGTTCCGACTTGTGCTACTACTGTTTAGGCCTTATCTAGTTGGGACTCCGCACGGTGTGTCTACACACCGGCGGTCTCATCCCTCTTAGGTCATCCTCTTTCCTCCTACTTAGACTCCACGCGGTGCGGCTACGCACTGCGGGTTCTTATCCTCAAACACACATAGAACATCATCCTCACTCTTCCTAAGTCTTCTTCTTCATCCGCGGCTCGTGCACGCGGTCTTCGTGGTCTTCCTTGAATCTTCGTTTTCCGTGGTGCGTCCCCAGATGTTTCTCCGTGATTGATGCACCAACTTCCGTGCTGATTGGTTGTTGCCCCCCTGATTACCTCGTCTGTCCGCTGTCCTGCCTGACTTACTCCGTGATCGCTTCTCCTTCTGCGGCTTGTCCCCTGTTCCCTTCCCACCGCGGATTTCTCTGTTGTATCTTCCCGCCTTTTTACAGCTTCCGCCACCAGCGCTCCGAGATAGCCGTAGGGCAGGCACTCCAGATGACAATGTCAACCTGCGGCAGTCTCCCGCCATGTAACCCGCCAATGCTGCTGCTGGATTCCGTGCTACCCCATGCTCGACCACGCATACCGCGGTAGCCAGCGTGATTTGCACGGTTCTTCGGTTGTTTTTCCGCGGATTGACCTCCCCACGGACCAGCGGCAGAAGTTCTCCGGACAACACTCCAAAGACAACTGGAGCAAGCCAAAGATAACTGGAGAAAAGCCAAGACAATTGGAGCAAGCCCAAAACAACTGGTGCAATCCTGATACAACCTGAGCAAGGCCAAGACAACTGGAGCAAGCCCAAGACTACTGGAGCAAGCCCAAGACAACTGGACCGATCCCAATACAACTGGAGCAAGCCGAAGACAACTGGGGCAAGCCCAAGACAACTGAAGCAAGCCTAAGACAACTTGAACAAGGCCAAGAATACTGGAGCAAGCCCAAGACAACTAGAGCAAGCCCAAGACAACTGGAGCAAGACCAAGAAAACTGGACCAAGGCCATGACATTTGGAGCAAGCCCAAGAAAGTTGGATCAAGCAAAAACAACTGGAGCAAAGCCACGACAACCGGAGTAAGGCTAAGACATCTGGAGCAAGCCCAAGACAACTGGAGCAAGCCCAAAACAACTGAATAATGTCCAAGAAAACTAGTGCAAGCTCAAGACAACTGGAGAAAAGCCAAGAAACCTGGAGCAAGCTCAGAAAAACTGGAGCAATCCCAAGACAACTGTAGCAGGCCAACGACAACAGGAGCAGGGCCAAGACACGTTGAGCAACGCCAAGACAACTGGAGCAAGCCCAAAACAACTGGAGCAGGCCCAGGACAACTAGAGCAAGTCCAAGACAACTGGAGCAAGGCCAAGACAACTGGAGCAAAGCCAAGACAACTGAAGCAAGGCCAAGACAGTTGTAGCAAGTCCAAGACAACTTGAGCAAGGCCAAGACAAATCAAGGCAACCGAAGACAACTAGAGCAAGCTCAAGACAACTGGGGCAAGCCCAAGAGAACTGGAGCAAGCCTGATACAACTGGAGCATGGCCAAGTCAACTGGAGCAAGCTTAAGGAAACTCGAGCAAGCCCAAGAAAACTGCATGAAGACCAAGTCAACTGGAGCAAGGCCAAGACAACTGGAGGACGCTCAAGACAACTGGAGCAAGACCAAGACAACTGGAACAAGCCCAAGACACCTGGAGCAAGCCCAACACAACTGGAGCAAGGCCAAGACAACTGGAGTAAGGCCAATACAACTGGAGCAAGCCCAAGACAACTGGAGCAAGCCCAAGACTACTGTAGCAAGGCCAAGACAACTAGAGCAAGGCCAAGAAAACTGGACCAAGTTCTAGACAACTGGAGCAAGCTGAAGACAAGTGGAGCAGGCCCAACACAACTAGAGCAAGAGCAAGACAACTGGAGCAAGGCAAAGACAACTGGAGCAATCCCAAGACAACTGGAGCAAGCCCAAGACAACTGGAGCAAGTCCAAGACAATGGGAGCAAGGCAAAGACAACTGGAGCAAGCCAAAGACAACTGGAGCAATCCCAAGACAACTGGAGCAAGGCCAAGACAACTGGAGGAAGGCCAAGAAAACGTGGAGCAACCCAGGACAACTAGAGCAAGCCCAAGACAACTTGAGTAGGCCAAAAACAACAGGAGCAAGGCCAATACAGCTGTTTCAAAGCCAAGACATCTGGAACAAGCGCAATACAACATGAGCACGCCCTATACAACTGGACGTAGGCCAAGACACAACTAGAGCAAGGGGAAGACAACTGGAGAAAGGCCAAGACAACTGGAGCAATGCTAAGACAGCTGGAGCAAGCTGAAGACAACTGGAGCAAGGCCAAGACAACTGGAGCAAGGCCAAGACAACTGGAGCAAGCCCAAGACAACTGGAACAAGCCCAAGACAACTGGAGCAAGCCTAAGAGAACTGGAGCAAGCCAATTACAACTGGAGCAAGCCCAAAACAACTGGAGCAAGCCCAGGACAACTGGAGCAAGACCAATAAAACTGGAGCAAGCCCAAGACAGCTGGACCAAGTCCAAGGCAACTGGAGAAGACCCAAAACAACTGGAGAGGGGCGATTACAATTGGAGCAAAGCCAAGACAACTTGAGTTGGCTCAAGACAACTGAAACAAGCCCAAGACAACAGGAGAAAGGTCAAGACAACTGGAGCTAGGCCAAGAAAGTGGAGCAAGGCCAAGACAACTGGAGCAAGGCCAAGACAGAATGAGCAAATCCAAGACAACAGGAGCAAGGCCAAGACAACTGGAGCAATCCAAAGACAAATGGAGCAAGCCCAAGAAAACTGGGACAAGCCAAAGACACCTGGAGCAAGCCGAAGACAACTGGAGCAAGGCCAAGACAACTGGAGCAAGGCCAAGAAAATTAGAGCAAGCCCTAGACAACTTGAGAAAGCTCAAGACAACTGGAGCAGGCCCAGCACAACTGGAGCAAGGCCAAGACAACTGGAGCAATGCCAGGACAACTGGATCAAGCCCTAGAAAACAGGAGCAGGCCCAAGACAATTGGAGCAAGGCTAAGAGAATTGGAGCAAGGCCAAGACCACTGGAGCAAGGCTAAGACAACTGGAGCAAGGCCAATACAGCTGGAGCAAGGCCAAGACAACTGGAGCAAGGCCAAAAAAACTGGAGCAAACCCAAGACAACTGGAGCAAGGCAAATACAACTGGGGCAAGCCCAAGAGAACTCAAGCAATCCTAAGACAACTGGAGCAAGGCTAAGACAACTGGAGCAAGGCCAAGACCACTGGAGCAAGGCTAAGACAACTGGAGCAAGGCCAAGACCACTGGAGCAAGGCTAAGACAACTGGAGCAAGGCCAATACAGCTGGAGCAAGGCCAAGACAACTGGAGCAAGGCCAAAAAAACTGGAGCAAACCCAAGACAACTGGAGCAAGGCAAATACAACTGGGGCAAGCCCAAGAGAACTCGAGCAATCCTAAGACAACTGGGGCAAGGCTAAGACAACTGGAGCAAACCCAAGAGAACTGGAGCAAGCACAATACAACGGGTGCAAGGCGAAGAAAACTGGAGCGAGGCCAAGACAACTGAAGCAAACCCAAGACACCTGGAGAAAACCCAAAACAACTGGGGCAAGGCCAAGACAACTGGAGCAAGGCCATTTCAACTGGAGCAAGCCCAAGACAACTGGAGCAATGGTTTGTGAATACTAGTCGATGACTAGTATTCACAAACCATTATCTTCCACTCTGACCATTTGTGACTCGTGTTATGAGTTGTCAAAGTTAACCACACTTAGGGACATTCTTTGGTCATGGTCAGTGACATATGCCTACTTTGGTTGGTCATTGTGCATGGTATCCACACCGTGCCACAACGTATTAAAGGTCTTTGTGCTTGCTATTTGATACTTGGTGTTCCCAAACCATTGTTTCCCCCTCTGACCATTTGTGACTCGTATTATGAGTTGTCAACGTTGACCACACACAGCGGATTTCTTTGGTCAAAGGTAGTACATATGCCTACTTTGGTCGGTCATTGTGCATGGTAGCCACACCGTGCTACTACTGATTAAGGTCGTTGTACTTGCTAGTTGAGAACTGATATTCCCATAGCATTGTTTCCTCCTCTGACCGTTTGTGACTCGTGTTATGGTTGGTCAACGTTGACCATCCATATTGAAATTCTCTGGTCATGGGCAGTGACATATGCCTAGTTTGGTTGTTCGGTGTGCATAGTATCCACAAAGTGCCACTACGTATTGAAGTTCTTTGTTCTTTCTAGTCGATACATAGGGTTCCAAACCATTGTCCCTCCCTCTGACCATTTGTGACTCGTGTTATTCGTTGTCAATGTTGACCACACATAGTGGACTTCTTCAGTCATAATCAGTGATGTATGTATCCTTTGGTTGGTCATTGTGCAAGCTAGCCACACCGTGCCACTACTTGTTGCATGTCTTTGTACTTGCTAGTTGATTACTAGTGTTCCCAACCCATTGTTTCCCCCTCTCACCATTTTTGACTCGTGTTATGAGTTTTCAACGTTGACCACACACTGTGAAATTTGTTTGGTCATGGTTAGTGACATATGCCTACTTTGGTTTGTTACTGTACATGGTTACCACGCCGTGTCACTATGTATTGAAGGTATTTGTGCTTTATACTTGATAGCTATTGTTCCCAAACCATTATTACCCCCTTTTGACTATCTCTGACTCGTGTTGTGAGTTGTCAACGCTGACCACATGAAGTGAAATTCGTTGGTCATGGTCAGTGACATATGCATACTTTGGTTGGTCACTGTGCATGGTAGCCACACTATGCCACTACATATTGAAGGTATTTGTACTTGCTACTTGATACCTAGTATTCACAAACCATTATCTTCCACGCTGACCATTTGTGACTCGTATTATGAGTTGTCAACGTTGACCACATGAAGTGAAATTCGTTGGTCATGGTCAGTGACATATGCATACTTTGGTTGGTCACTGTGCATGGTAGCCACACTATGCCACTACATATTGAAGGTATTTGTACTTGCTACTTGATAACTAGTATTCACAAACCATTGTCTTCCACTCTTACCATTTGTGACTCGTGTTATGAGTTCTCAACGTTTACCACACTTAGTGACCTTATTTGGTCATGGTCAGTGACATATGCCTACTTTGGTTGGTCGTCGTGCATGGTATCCACACCGAGCCACAACTTATTGAAGGTCCTTGTGCTTGCTAGTTGATACCTGGTATTCCCAAACCATTGTTTCCCCCTCTGACCATTTGTCATTCGTTTTATGAGTTGTCAACGCTGTCCACACACAGCGGATTTCTTTGGTCAAAGGCAGTACATATGCCTACATTGGTCGGTCATTGTGCATGGTAGCCACACCGTGCTACTACTGATTGAAGGTCGTTGTTATTGCTAGTTGGTATCTAGTATTCCCAAACCATTGTTTCCCCCTCTGACAATTCGTGACCCATATTATGGGTTGTCAACATTGACCACACATAGTATACTTATTTGGTCATGGTAAGTTGCACATGCCTAATCTGGTTGGTCATTGTGCATGGTAGGCACTGTTGGAAATTCTGTTCCAACGTGGCTCTGGCCGTCTAGCATTTGCACGGCTTGTTTTGGCAAGTTCGGAGATGAAGCGTGAGCTTTCTGGTCGCCTCACGCTATGTGGGAGAGGATTTTGAGTCAGTCAGTTTTGCGAAGATGATAACGTCATTTTGCGTTATATGTTGAACATAGACATGATCACAACATTTATAGGGCTATTCATGAGCTTTCCAACGCACCAAACCGCGCGCAATTCGGCCAAGCGTAGCCCAAGTTATGCTTGCCGAAGCGCAGGTCTCACCCACCATAGAAACGCCTAACGCCTCCATGGCGCGCACACGCCGTGGCGCCTTCCTTCACGTGCGAAGCGCCTTTCCCGAGGCGCATGTCCTTTTGCACGTGGTTTAGGGGTCCCCTGCACTGTTTCCACGCACCCTACCCACTTTTGGGTCGAGTTTGGTGATGGGGTGTGACGAGGTTCGAAACCTGTCCGCGGACCTGCAGTCAGAGTTTTGACTAAGTCCCCGAGTAACAAAACGTACTACTGGGTTTCGGACGCCGAGCCATGTTTTTGGCTAAGTCCCCCAGTAACTACCCGCACTACTGGATCCGGTGGATGATCCACCTGATCAGGCGGATCATCCACCGGACGCCTCGGCAGGCCTATCGGAGCATTTTCTCCAGATGGTTTTTTTGTTACTCAATCCGGTCGATTAGCCACCGGATTTCGAGTCGCAGCCGGCTCCCAGAGTCGCTGCGTACACCCCAATTTTGGAAGGCCATATCTCTCTCGATACTTGTCCGATTCCGGTGAAACAACTTCCACCGGATTCAGCGACTCGTCAACTTTAAGGGGCAATCGTCCATTTTAGGATCTGAGCAATTGTCGAGTCGCCAGATCCGCCGGAGCGGAGTTGTCACTTTCTGGCGGCTCGTCAGTGCCTCCCGGCGCCGCGCTTGGGCATGCGGAGGGGCAATTTTTCAACATTCTCCCCCTTGCACCTGCCATGCCCGCTGCTCCAGCTTGCTCTTACTCATCTTCCACTGCGCCCTCCAGCCCATCATAGCTGGTCTTCCCAAGCCCGGCCCCGCTCATGTGCCGGTCCGCGGGTTGCGCTTTGGTCAAGTAATCCGCAAGTTTGTTGTGCGTGCTACAACCCTGTAGCACCACCTGCCCCTATTCGACCATGTCCGTTCTTCTTTTATTTGCGCAATGGATGCCAACGCTGACTTCACGGCAGCATCCCATTGCTCCCCCTCGGGCCGCGCAAGAGCCTCTTGCACGGTCGTCGGTTCCGTTGATGCAGCCAGCATGCACCGCGTCATGCTGATCCATCGACCGGTGCCTGCGTCAAAACGCTTCCCCGCTCTCCACTGCCTCCCGCTGCGGCGCGGCAGTCTTGGCGGCGTCTCGTCGCTCTGCTGCGATCCTTCCGACTCTGCCCGCTCCGGCAAATCATCAACCGGACGGCTCCCCGAGGGTCTCTCCCGCTCCGGCAAATCATCGACCGGACGGGCGGCGCGTCCGAAGTAATTTTCTCCAACGCCCAACGCAAACTCCACCAAGAGTCCACGCTTCGGCACTTGTAGTGCCTCCTCCGACGGATCTTCCGCCGAATCTTCAGCCCAGCTTCTATGTCGTCGGAGTCCTCCGCGTCGGCAGCTGCACCTGCTGCACCGCCGCGCTCCGACGTCGCATCTTCGACCTCCGCGTCCGTCGGCTCCTCGTAGTCAAGGAGCGGGAACCAATCCCCCTGGTGTGGAGTGTTCCCAACGCTCATGTCGATGCTGCTGCTGCTGAAGCTCTGCTGCAGCTCCCGTGGTAGCTTCCCTGGAAGCGTCCTTTGGCATAAACCAGCAGGCTTCTCCAGTAGCTTCCTCCAGCAGGATCGTGGTACTCTTGCACCGCTGCAACTATGCCCCCTGTGGACATAGCTTTCACTGCTCCCGGCTGCTTCGCGAGCGTGCGCTTGGCCTCATACCACTGCCACCTTGCCTTGCTGCCGTTGGAGTTTGCGGCTGCTTCCGTCCCGTGCCGAGCAGCACCGTGGAGACCGCGGCTCTTTTACCCACCTATCCGTTGTGCTCTCGTACGTCAGGCATGCCTGCCGCATGGTGCATCCCTCCTCAGCTTTTCTTTTGCGTCTTGAGTCTGCACCCTGTTGTTGACGGCTCTCGCATCCTGCACCCACTGAGCCTTGTGCTAGTGCGACCACTGGCCGAGGTGGCCTGGTGCGTCCACTTGCACTTGCCACCACTCATGGTCGCTTAGCATTTGCAGCCAACTTGCTGCATGGCGTGGCCCATTTTGCCACCCGTCTGCTTCTTGGCGACTTGGCGGCTGCTGCTCCCTTGTTGCGGATGCTTGCCGATTCAACCCGCCTCTTTTGTTTTGAGGCGTTGGAAGCGCTCGCCTTCAGCTAGCTTTCCATTCCAGCGGAAGCCATTAACAGCGCCACTGCTGCTGCTTCATCCACTGCCATTGGAGCCATTTTTGCTCCATCCAAGTCATCCTGCATTCTGCAGCACCCTTGGCACGTCCCCGCTTGGACCCAGCGTGAGCCTTGTCACATCCACCCGTAGTGGACTGCTTCCTCGCCTGTTGGCGCAGCTGACTTCTCTTGCTGCTACAAGCGCATGCATCACTTAGTGTTGCTGTTGCCTGACCAGGTGGCGCCTTCTCTCCACTGAGTGTGCATCTGCTGCTTGGACTTGACGCGCACGTGCTGACCTCCCGTCAGCACTGCCGTGTCGCACTCCAGCTCTGGTACACGATGAAGACGCCCGAACCACCTTTTTTTTGTGGTGTGATTTTTGTTGTTCATTGTTTTTGTAGTTGACTTGCACCAGGAAATGCCTTCTCTTTTGAAGCATGGTGCCAGCTCCCCCTGGTTGACACGGCCGCTGCGCCTTGCCCGCCACGGTAGCCGTTTTGCTCCACCAAACTTGGTGTTGTGGCGGCTCGACCAGCTACTGCCTATTTGGGGCTGTTGAGCCTGGCCCCGTTCTGCTGCGTATTTCGTCCCACCATGCGTCCGGTCCAGCCCTCCCGGCTGACGACGCGTATGGACATTTGCAGCTTCCTGGGTTGAGTTTTGCGCCGGCTGATGTCGGCGCCCTCTTGTGGTGTTACTGCTGCATTGCTGCGATCTGCTGCACATGTGCGCACTCTTGGCACCACATCGATGTGTTTTCTGCGAGCTACAACCGACTCCTGACCCAATCCTGGTGTGGGAGACTAGTCCAGCGGCCACCAGCACAACTGAGAGATTGCTGCCCCTCAGTCAATCCAGACCGTCGAGCGGGACCCGCGTCCCGTCTCGCGACAAGCTAGAGTAGAGAAGTTAGAGCAGGCAGAGAGCGTGTGCGTATGTGTGTGTGTGCGTGAGTGTGAAACCATCCCCGGATGGGAAGGCCGCTTCCTGAGGAGCATGCAACCGAGCCGTCATGGGTTGGTCCTGAATTCCCGCGAGAGCTCCAGCCGCCCAGCTCAGCCAGAGCCGCCCGAGACTCGCCGGTGACCTTCTACGCCATCTGCAGCTGCTGCAATGTACCTCATCGGTTGGGTGCACGGACAGTCCTGGGAGTGATACAATGGTCGCATCATCCTGCTGGTGGGGCCCTGGAGCAGTTATGGCAACCGTGGCTCCGGAGACTTCCCCGTGACGATGAACCCCGCCCCGTGGAGAGTTGGCAGGAGGTGGCCGGTGACGTCGGATGACGCACCGCAGAAGCTGCTGAAGAACGGGCCGAGGCGTTCCGGGCCTACCAGCGGTACCGACAAGAACTCTTCCGTCTACGGGAGCGCGACCTGAAGCACGCCAGTTCTCGTGCAGGTCGACGCGTTGACGGACCGCTGGAGTTGCGCCGTGCCGCCCCATGAACGAGCGAGCAAGGCGGCGTGAGCCGCACTGTGTTCTTGCAGGAACCAGCTCCGACCGCCGATCCGTCGACTCAGGAAGCCTATGGTTTGTGCATGCTGCTGGGTGACATGTAGAGGAGGGATTGCATGTCTAGTGGAGGGATGTTGCATGTGTGTGTGTTCATGGACTAAAAGCAACCAAGTTTGATTGTCCACATTGCTCTGTTTCCGTTAATAGGATAACTTGGTGGACATCATCTCATCCGGTGAATGATTGCCCATCAGTGATGAGATGGTGAGAAAGATCATGGCCAGAATAACCACGGTGATGTTCAGGTTACCCTAAGTATGACATCGGGAGGGGATGTGTTGGCAGAATTAGTGTCATTCAGCGGATGATTGCTCGCCAATGGTGGAATGCTAGTTAACGAAATTAGTATAATCACAGAGTTGAACTAGTTGTTGGTGACTTGTTAGGACCAGGGACATGTGTGACATATTCCCCGCATTAATACGGTGAATGATCCGTCGAATGAGTGAGAGTGAGAATACGTGAGAAAGAAGCAGGGAAAAAGGAGCAACTTAGGACGCGAAGTGGATAGCCCAGTATGAACCGTGACTGAGAGCTAAACCCTGCGTGCTGTCAGATCCGATTCCGGCTGATGGCGGATAAGGGTATCACAGTGTTAATGGTGCGGTGAGCATGGAATTCATTTGTTTTCTGTAACAAGTGTGGCAGGTGCCTTCAGATCAGTCTACGCTTCGAAGCGCGAGCATCCGGGGAGGGATTCGTCGCGTCTCCAACCGGGCGTAAGGAGGCACAGACGAACCAACCTCGACGATCCTCCTAACCGCGAGGGTGATCCCTGCCATCTAATGAGGTGTAAGAACAAGAGGACGGTGCCGGTGGATCATTTGACCGTACCAATTGGCGACGCAACGGCGAGTCTTGCTCCACCCTACATCCCTGAGGAGACAGGATGAGGCGGACACCCATCGCCCACCGCTACGAGGGAAGCCCAGAAGATCCTCCAGGGCTGGACCCCAAGTTTGAGTGGGATCCGGTAGATGATCGGTCCCCACAACTGTACAACGAGGAGAACGAGATGAATCCTGACGAAGAAGAAGAGTTCCACCTGCGACGTCTTGAGGAACTCCGAGAATGGAAAGCTATCAGACAGGCGCAGTTGGCGGCCGTGATGCTAGAAGATCCGGAGGAGGACGACGTACACAACCAAGACGGGGAACGTGACTTTATACAAGTGGAAGACTGCGTGTCCGATGACGAACAAGAATTTGTAGCAGACGAGGGGCCCATCCTGCTCCATGAGGTCACCACTCAAGATCGACGAAGTGCTTATGAAGCAGTGGACATGACCCGGGAACACCATGCACCACGGCGCCTCAAATTCTCTACCCCAAGGATGTCTTCACCCGCACCCTCTGTGACCCATGACAGGGAATGTACAGACCCAGACGACGCCCAGAATGACTAGGCAGAGGAAGAAGAAGTGTCACTGGATCATCCCTCAATGCAGGCTTTGCACTCCCTACATCAGCCGGTGACTTTCCGTCCTCGGGCAGTTCCCTCCCGTCCAGCCGTTCACCCTCGACGGCCGGCCTCGAACAGTGGTGTATCTCCACCACGTGTGTAGAGGAGCCCAGAGGTTGTGGAACAACGAACAAGGGACACCCGACGAGAAGGCCCATCTCTTGTGACCTCACGACGTGCAGATGCTGGGCCAAAGTCACAATACCAGCAGAAGGCGAACAAGGCATCCTTTATTTTGGCAGCATCGCGCCGCCGGGAAGCCCCAGCTCAAGGAAGCATCAATCCTTCATCCACGGCGGGAGCCACCAGGCAGGTGCGAACCTTGGGAGAAGCGCACATCCCGACGGGGGCAGCATCAAGTAAGTATGCAGTGCCACCTGTCCAATGCAAGTTGCAGCAATCTCATCTTCAGGCGAGCAGAGCATCAGCCACTCCCGTGACAGGGAGACTCCGGCAGAAGTAACGAGCAATGGGTGGCGTGGATGGACCCGGGCAGGGATCAGTCGCTCACGGAGGCAAGCAGTACACCGTGCAAGTACAGGCGAGGTCAGCAAGACAGCGAATGGGAAGTTCTGGACTGGGAGGAACTGACGCAGGATGGATTCGACCGAGAGGAGGGGGAACCGCTTCATCGGCTAGTACCAGAGCAGTTGGCCTGGCGCAAGTGCATCGACCTCATCTGGGGGCCCACGGGCACCGCTGCAGGTGGTACCTCCGCAGGAACTGGCTTCAAATCCAGCGACGAAGGCTTCTTACACACTCCCAAAGCTCGACGTCTTCAAAGGTGAACCAGAGGAGGACCCCGTCATGTGGCTGTCTAAGTTGGGCACCTGCCTCGACTATGGACTACTATCTCCAGACTACATCGTCCCAGCGGTACATCTCGCTCTGCACGGGAAAGCATTGGAGTGGTTCACTGCAGAACATAGAGAACGTCCATTTGTGGACTTTGACGACCTGGCGAAAAGAATGACCAAGAGATTCGACCCAATGAGCCTCGGAGAAGCAGAGCTCCAGATTCGCACTATCCGCATGAAGGCAGGAGAGAACATCAAGTTACACAAAGACAAATTCACTAAGATTTCGACGCGCTGCATTGACATACCCTTGCGCATGATCAAGGAATATTACCGGGATTCTCTTATCCCAGTCATTGCCAACACGTTGGACCTGAGACAATTCAGTACATTGGACGCGCTGAAGGAGGAGGCAGAACACCAGCAAAGGGAGATAAAGCGGCGAGCGGCTCGAGAGCAGTCAGCCCCAAAAGAGCATGTGGCTCCAACCATCCGCATGCCAGCAAGAGCTTCAGTATCCAACCCAATGAACCCCCACAATTTCCCACCCGGGAGTTGTTATGGGTGTGGAGAATTCACCCACCGGCGCAGGGAGTGTCCCAACCCCGCCCCGGTGCCCGGTATGCCGCCCTGGGGGAGGACAGTACCAAGGACGCGGACCAACAGGACCAGGACCTGCGGTTGGTCGACAGGCAGTCGGTCCCAACGTCACTACCCATCCCTCTGGTCCAGCGGGAAATGGACCAGCGCAGTGGAAGGCGTATGTGCAGCAGAGGGAAACGGGAGAAACACCAGCAACCTCCCAACCTTCTACTTCAGACACGCCTGCGCAAAATGGCTCAAGCACAAGGCGTGGAAGGATGGTCACTCGTGGAGATGTACGAGTGCATGCACCAATACAAGGAACGACAAGAACAGGCCGAGGCAGACCTACAGATATGTGTTGAAGCGCGCTCCACTCGCCTACCAAATCAGATTTTGGCGATGTCTCCCAGAACCCCACCCGTATCGCGCGTGCGCCCCCTGAGGGCTCCCACGCCTCCGCGTCGCCAAAAGGTGACCTTTGCATCCTCGACATACAACGAGCCCACGGCAGGTGCTCAAAACTCCTTCCATCGTCCTTTCCAGGAGATATCCCTGGGAGAATACTTGCAGAAAAATCCCACCCATCTCCCGGACTTCGCAGCCGTTTTGGGGGAATATGCTGAGAAGCTTCGCCCAGCTGGCATTCGCCTCAGTTGCACCCAGGCCCCACATGATCGACTCAGCAAGGTAGCCGTCCAAGCCGAACCCAACACTTGGGGATGGCGGCACATGCCTCTTGCACCACCTAAGACACAGGCTCCCCACCATGAGGTGGTTAGCTGCTTCGTATGGATATGCGGCAAAACGTTCCTAGCAATCATCGACCTGGGTGCCACTCATACCACGGTGACGCTCCAGGTCCTGTAAGCGGTCGGCTGGCAACACATGATTCAACCGACATCAAAGATGTTCACAAATGCATCCGGCGGGATGGATGCAGGACATGGTGTCGTGGACAACCTTCCCTTGCAAGTGGGCCTGATCCACGAGGTCGTACGCATGCAGGTCACGGTGGCCCGCACATACGACGTCTTGTTAGGAACCGACTACCTCATCCCTCGACAAGCAGGTCTGTTCTACGCTGACGGAGTCATGCAACTGACCTTGGCAGGATATACCACATGTGCAGCCCTGATTGTGGGTCCAAGGACGTCAATGCCTACCCAGTCAGGTCATCCCTTTTCATTGGAGGAAGCCCGCGCTGAGGATTACGCTGCCAGGAATTCCATCTTGGCGTACCCCAAGCATGATGTATTCCCCGCTGTCCCGCCATGTGCCGAGAGGGCAGAGACGCTAACTCCCACAGTGACAATCCTCCCGTCATGCTTTACACGAGCACATGCTGCTCCAACGGACGATCGACCGCAGCTCCCCATGGGCAGAATACCCATGCCGTCGATGGACAGCCCCAAATGGCTGTCCCCTGGCGTAGTTAGCAGATGCTTTGATGACCTCACCCTGGCATCCACCACTCCCACTCATGCCGGGCCTCCAGAGACGTTAAATCGACCGCTTGAGCCGACGATCACACAACCAGTGATCCCAGAGGATCTCGTCAGGGAGGCGGAGCGAAAAGGAAAGATGCTCGTAAGTGACAACGACACCGCTCTCTGTGAAGATACTGACTCTGAAGATTCGGACAAGGAGCCAACGAGCGACGTCGGCTGGCTTCGCCTTGATGACGAGCCAACTCCGCGTCAATCCAAGGCCCTCACCATCACACCAGGTGGTTCTCGCAATTTAAACTGCAGATTTATGATTATTGGGATCCTGATCCTGATCTCGGGGCCGGTCTGGTGGGGGATGAAGAGCCGCCACCATCCACGGTCCCACATTGCGAATGATGGGATCACATGCTTCATGAACGCTTGACAGAAGAACAGCGGCAAGAAGTAAAGGAGCTCCTTACATACCATGAAGAAGTATTTGCAGGCAAGTCAACAGAGATCGGAGCAGTCGACACGGTACACGTCATCAACACAGGAGATGCACCTGCACATAAGCAGAAGGCTCGTCGCCTTCTCCAGGACCAGAAAGATGTCATCAATGAAGGCCTGTGTGAACTCAAGGAGCAAGGCGTGATTGTGGAAGTGGAAAGTCCTTGGCGCTCCAACCTGGTGATCGTGGGGAAACCGGACGGCACGAAACGGTTTTGTGTCGACTTGCGTGACCTCAACAAGGTCACCATTGAGGACGCTTACCCCATGCCACTCATAGTTGACATCCAAGAGCGACAACGTGGAAAGAGTTGGTTTGCTAAACTTGATGTCAAATCTGCTTTCCACACCATTCCTATGGACCGCAATTCAATGTTGAAAACGGCCTTGATCACCCCAGACGGGCTTTATGCCTTTACCCGCATGCCCTTCAGGTTGCGCAATACCAGTGCTACGTTTCAACGCGTAATGGACCAAGTGCTACGAGACTTTCCTAACGCCTGCTGTTACGTGGACGACGTCATGGTCGCTGCGTTTAGCTTCCAAGAGCTGATGGCTTCGCTGGATGCCGTGTTTTCAGCCCTATGCTCGGCAAATCTTCACCTGAAGGCCGCCAAGTGCGTCATCGGGGCGGACAGCATGGAGTTCCTAGGGTTCATCATCAGTGCCCAAGGGATATCCACAGACCCAGCCAAGATTGCAGCTGTCCATGAATGGAAGCGCCCAATTACATCATCTCAGGTCAAGATCTTCTTGGGCTTTGTCAGCTTCTACCGCAAGTTCGTCCGTGACCACGTAAAATTTTTTCGTCTTTAACAACGCCTTACTCACCAAGATGAACCATTTGAATGGACGGAGGCCTGTCAGCTCGCATGGGTATAAATCAAGCACCGTCTCATTACGGCTCCAATGCTGGACTTCCCAAACTTCAACCTGCCATTCGTCATCACAACAGACTTCTCACAGGAAGGCATCGGGGCCATCATGTCTCAGCACAGGGACGACGGCATAATGAGAGTGGTCTGTTATGGTAGCCGCACGCTCAATGACGCTGGGGCTAAACATCCTCCTGTGAAGGGAGAATGCCTAGCGATCTTGTGGGCCATTCAGTTCTACCGAGACTATGTGAAGAATGGGAAACCATTTACCATCCTCACTGATCATCAGGCCCTCCAATGGTTGCTTACAACGTAAAATCACGAGGGCATCCTTGGCAAATGGGCCTTACTTCTCCAAGGATATAATCTCACAATCAAGTACCAGCCGGCATTTACGAACCGGAACGCCGACGCTCTCAGCCGATTACCAAGAGAAGGATCGAAAGATCGCAGCTCCACCAACACGACGACATATGGCGGTGGACCAGCTCCTGATGAGCCCCCAACGACGACAAACGGCGGCGGACCACCTCCTGAAGAGCCCCCTTCAGGGGGAAAGGTGCTGATCCAGGGTCAGGCACGAGACCTCACCCCTGAGGAATACAGCTGGGCATATCCACTCGAGGGTTTCCCTCAGCACGACGTGAACATCGGCCACATTAACGTCCTCAGACAAACTGACCTCTTCAAGGATGCGCCAGGGTGGACACACAAATAATACGGAGATTGGCTTCGCCAAGTGCGACGCGATTCTGCCCCTGCAGTTGCGCCGCACACAGAGCCAGACGCGCCTCCAACACCACGGAGACCAACGAACCAACCAGTGGCAAATGCCATCCGGCAGTTCTTTGACCGGACACACCTTACGTTACCCTGGGTGGACGTCTTGACTCATTTGCCAGGGCAAATTACACAACTTGAGACCTTCCTTGGGGAAATTAACGCTGCGCTGGCCCCATCAGGTTGGAGGGTGAGCTGTTGGCTTGAATCACCAGGCCACCGCATGATGAGGGATCATGTCGATGGAACTCGACGGATCATTCATCGAATTCTCAACACGGGAGGCCTCGCCTGGCGACCCGTGACCCTATGTCGCCAACCATGGCCAAAATTCACTTGTACGGTCGTCTCATGCCCCGTCTGGATCGCCGGTATCAAATTCATCGCCGTCGTAGACACCGGGGCAACGCATAGTACCGTCGCCATGCGCGTCGTCCGGCGGTTTAATTGGTCGAACCTCATCCGATCTGTTGATCTCCGCTTCGGAACCGCAGTGGGCGAGATTACCTAGTCGGAGGGACAGATTGACTTATTTCCCCTTCAGGTCGAAAACATTCACCGGAGCTTGCCGGCGCAGGTGTGCGAGACATCCACGTACGATGTCCTCCTCGCAAACGATTGGTTGACACCGTGCGACGCGATAATTTTACTCGGGGAGAAATGCATGACACTACACGACGATGACGGGGCACCATCATATGTCCCACTTACATTCGAAGCGACGGAAGTGCCACATCAGCGGCACGCGTGATTGCTGACAAGGCAGGCGCCTCCCACCGGCCACCTCAGGCATGCGGACGATCAATCCACCGCGGCCCGTTTCATGAAGGTCATCACTGACGCATCGACATCTTCCACGGACAGCAGCGACTCTCCGGAGGATCATGCACCGTATCCGAGGGAATCGCATGTCCGCATCACCCGACGCATGCAGGAATCGGCGGGAACTTTGGAGGACAACGTCCTCTCACACGGCCGCGTATCCATGGGACCGGGAGAAATCAGTAGTGGGCGTTCCACGCGTCGGCATGATCCGGAGCCTGACATACCTCTTGCCCTCTGACGGCCAAGGCGGCACGCCCAACCAGCCCGATTGCCTCGGACAACTAGGACGTTGTCCCACAGCTCTCAACAGCGGCCCTCAAGTTCCTATTCCCACAGTTCACATCAGTTACACAACCAACAGTCAACGCCAAGAACATCCACAGCTCTGAACCTTTTGAACAGCAGCACTGATCCCGCGACTACAATTAGAGAACAACGGCAAGACAACACCTCCGGTCTCATCCCTTTGAACAGCAACACTGATCTCGCGACTACAACTGGAGAACAACGGCAAGACAACACCACTGGCCTCATGCCAGACATGGCTCAGACAAACTGGGCACGCTATGAGTACCATCTTGCTGAATACGTGGCGGAAGCTGCCGCAACATCTGGGTTCGAGGCCAGTGCACTGGCGGCGTTTCTCACCATGGCTGAGGTGGATGGCATGCTCCATGGCCTGTGCATGGATAGTCCATGCCCAGCGCCACCACCCTTCCCAGACATGCCTGACCCCCACAGCAAGGACATGCTATTGCAGACGTTTGCCTCCAGCATCACCCGGAATCGAGCCTGGGCAGGCAAAGTGGAAAGACTTTGGAAACAACACCGAGCATTGGTAATGGTGTATGAGGAGCATGTGCGTAGTTCTGCCAACAACTTGGCCAACGTCCGGAACTCCCTTGCCGCCTGTGAGTCCACTCGCGCGAACCTGCAACAGCACCTCCAAAACCACAAAGCCCAGGCAGCAGCCATCCAGACAAGGCTCCAGGAAGTGCGGCGCCTACAAGAAGCATGGAACGAGGCTGCAGATCGAGATGACGAACCATCCGCGGTGGAAGGACAGCAACTTATGGACCAACGGGCAGAATTGGGCAGAAACCTCCGGACAACACGGGCAAAGATAGCCCGCCTGACCCCAGGACTGCAGGAGCTAGACGCACAGATGGCGAACATACAACAGCTGCGCACTGAGTGTGAGGCAGAGTGGGCAGCCGATTGTGCTCGGTTACGAGATATGTTGCAGCAGCGAGAGAGCATCCTGGCCCTGAACGAGGACATCGCGCAGCAATACCGCACCCTCTACACTTTGGTTGATCGTGCGAAGCAACTTATCAAGGAACGCGAGCAACGGCTACAGCAGCAGTTGATTCATGACATAACATGTGTGTTCCTCCGCAACGTAGTGCAAAGGTTGTAGGATGAATGGGAGGAGTACTTGGAAGGGTTGCGGCGCTTGTACCCGCTGGATTTTTCCACTGCTGCCCGACGAGCGGCTTTCCGTTGTTTTCTCCACTGGACCATGGAGCCCACTCACCCAGAACGCACTCGGCCCAATCTTCTTCCGTTCTTGGTGCAAAGTTTCTACCTGCATCATCACGACTTCCTCCGCTTCCTCTACCCTCTCGATCTCTCTCTTCATCGCGGAGCACGAACTTTTCGCTGCTTTCTCGACTGGGCAGTGCAGTGTCGACAGCAAGGTCCCCTCCTTGCCCACCTGCATCCTTTGCTCGCCGTGGCATCATGCTGAGGGCATCCTATTGCCATGTGGCGGCAGATCGACATGATCATGCGGGCCTCAGAGTCATCTTCCCGGTAAGCACTGTCAACCCCCGGGACGGGATGGCACTAAGGGTACTCATGCGCTGGCTCCACCGTCAGCGGCTCGGCTCTCCTTCAATGTCAAACTCCAGCACCAGTGGTGAGGACTTGCCCCGCAACCGTGAGGAACCCTCCTCCGCTCACCACCCGCCATCGATTGTTGCCCCAGTCTCGGTGCAGGCGCCCCTTCCCTCAACGTCCACTCCGGCGGACATCGTTGCGGGTCTGGCGCAACCCCGGCCCGCACCTCCTGTGGTTGCTGAGGCTACATCCCCTGTGACCACGTCGTCTCCGGTGGACCAGCCGTCGACTTCTCTTGCCCCTTCGTCCACCCCCCTCTTCCCCTCTCCGAAGCGAAACTTTGATCGCGCTCCCGGTCTTTGGTCCCCTTCCCCGTCCACCCTCTTCTCCTTCTTCCCCCTCTGCTCCGGTGGCATTGGCACCTCCAGCAGCAGTGTTGCCGGTGGATCATCCGCCGTCCCGCGGTGAGATGCGAGTTGGATTAGCCTCCCCTCCTCTCACGGAGCCGCCGGCCGCGGCAAAAGCAACATCAGCGACGGTGGATGACTCACCTGCCCCTCCTGACGCTGCACACGCCGGAGTCATCCCGCCCGGGGCCTGCGGGCCATTGGTTGCTGTGGCTGCTGTGGCACCCCCAACCACCGCGCGACGCACTTCCTCCCGCACCCGGCGTCCGGTCACCACGACCTCCACAGGCACAGCAGACCTGATGATCACGCGCAGCTCCTCCAGACGCACGAGGACTGACGCACCCCCACTCATGGAGGGCGACGAACAGCATCAAGCTGAATCAGCTGGGGGCAGAGCGCCTCCACCACCGGAAACCATTGAGGAGATGCGACTTCATCTCCTGGACCTGGCGCCTGGAGGTCACCTGGAGCACTGGCAGAGGGAGCCACCGGTCAAGACGTACGAATGGTCAGACTGGGCACGAGCCCAGGTCCTGTCTGGTGCGCGCACCATGGCGGAAATTTACCCGTGTCGGAATATTGAAGTCAACACTGGCATTCTCCCTCGGATAATCCAAGTTATCAATAAATGGTTCAGGCTCGGCATCAAGCCAACACGAACCACCTCGCCAACGGATTGTCGGTCACGGCCAGTGACTTAAAGGCGAGCCGCCCCTAATAACCCTGACCATGTCGCAATCGCGTCCGGCTAGTGAAGAAGAAGCCGTTGTGATACCTTTGTCCTGTTCTGTGATATATTACCGAGGACGTTTATTCCCTCAAATTAACTAGAACAGTTCTTCCCATCCTGTTCCCCTTTTGGTTCTGCGGCCTCGCCGCCGTGTCTTCGCTCTGCTCGCTCCTCGTATCTCCTGCCTTCGCCAGCCTCTCTCAGCTCTTCGCTCCATCACTCTCGTTCCTTCGCTCAGCTCTCCTACTCTGGCAATCATCACTCATCTCGCCAGCACTCTCTCACATCAACTTGTCTACCTCGACTACCTCACGTCTCAGCCTCTATCAACCTCCGCGACTAACTCCTCGGACCACTCTCACTTACGTCACTCTGCTGACGCCACTTGCATGTCCTGACGCTTCTGCCTGTATCTGCTGCTACTGTCCTCGTGTCTACATTCTTCTGACATGGTATCAGAGCTTCAGGCAACATCACCTGGAGTCCTGTGACCGCGTCATCGCTCTGCCGCCACCCTCCTCCATCACTTCCATTCGCATCCTTCTACTGTCGCTACCGTCGTCTCGCGTCTTTCCGCTTTGTCAGCAACTGACATCAAGCAGCACCACTTGGAGAAGTTCCCACGCTGAAGAAAACGTCTCGTCATCCTAAGGAAGCCCTGCACCCATTTCGGCGCCCGTGGCCAATGAATGGTGACTAGTCGCCTACATCAGCCGCAAGTAACTCCCGAGCCGCAGCCTGCCGTCAACTACCTGGAAGTTTCCTGCTATCCGCTATTCACTGTTCTGCATCTCTCCGGCCTCCGCATGCGCCACTCGCCATCTTCTACTTCCCTCATCTCTTCACCTTCTGCTTCTACTCCATCATCATTAGCCCTCTCGCGTCCATCATCTCGAGCTGCCTTCTCGTATCGCCTTCTCGTCTTGTCAACAGCTGCAGCCAAACTACCGCCGTCAGGATATCGGACACCACCAGTCTTCCTGCTCCCATTTCCGAGCCAACTGGGGAACAAGCCGTCACTCTCCTGACATCAGCGGACCAGTGCCTCTGCCCGCTGTTCGACTCCCTCTGTCACAACCAACTTCCTCGAACTATCAGGATATCGGACACCACCAGTCTTCCTGCCCGCAAAGGGCCAACTGGGGAACAAGCCGTCACTCTCTTGGAAGCAGAAGAAGTGGTTGTGTCGCTTTACCTCTCTACCACGTCGCCTCTCATCTCGCCTCCCTGCGTTTACCCCGCGCTCCGCCATCCTTCTCGTGCATCATCTCCACAACATTCTCTTCAGTTGGCATCAGCCCTCCTCATCCTCCTCACATCATCTGTTTTTCTCATCTCATCGCCATCCGCAGTCTTCCAGTCTCTCTGTCATCAGCATCCTCCGCGCCTCCTTCACATCACTCCTCCATCATCAGCATCTTCGTCGCTGATCATCTTCATCAGCATTGCTTCACAGCGCACGTGGTTCCGCCCCTGCGCCCACTCATTCATCGATCGCCTCCTCCGCTTTCACATCGCTTTCAACTCGACACAAGGATCCGCCCGGTTGCATCGCCCATTCCACGACGACCTGCGCCCACGCCGAAACTTCCTTGAGCGCACGCGGCTCGCCCCTGCGGCCACTCCGCCATCATCATCAGCCTTCGTTTCTTCATCAGCAATCATCAGCATCTGTGGCCAGCACAAGGATCTGCACAAGCCAGCTGCCCGTTTCGTAGCAGCCTGCACCAACGCCGGTAGCAAATTTCTCGCAGCGCGTTGGCACCTTCCTTCCCCTTGCTGCATCCTACTCCCCTATTTCAGCAGCGCACGTGGTATCGCCCCTGCGCCCACTCTATCATCAGTCCTTTTTTTGCCATCAGCATCATCTTCTGCTCATCACAAGGATCCGCCCGGTCGCATCGCCCATTCCTCAATGACATGCACCCATGCCGAAAATTCCTTCAGCGCACGCGGCTCATCCCTGCACCCACTCACTCATCAATCATTCCTCCGCTCATTTTTCCACCCTTAGTATCACTCTGTACTCAGCATAGGACATCCGCCTGACCACATCGCCTACATCGCGATGACCTGCGCATGCACCAAACCTCTCTCCAGCACTAAAAAATTCACGATTGTACCCAACTCACATCTCCATGTGCACACTCCCTCAGTGTAAGCAACCCCCATCCCATACTCAATCACTTGCAGCAGAAGAGCAGTCCCGTGAAGTCACACCACAGGAACTGGATACCACCCGTCCAAACCGGTGGAACAAGCCGCTGTATCCGTGGAGCTGACTACTCAGCAGACGTCACCTCTCTACATTCTCTTAGAACTCACAGAGTCCGCTGTGGCAGAGCACTCTTTGAGTGTGGCGTCGTGGCAGCGCCCTCCATCTCCTGCACCCACTATCCCCACCATCATCTCCAAAGGACCATGCCAAGGAGAATGAGCTCTCGGCGGTATCCTCTTGGAACAACATTCTCATCAAGGTCAACTCAGCAACCGATCTTGATAAATCAACGGTTCCTCTCGGCACTCCCTACACTGGAACAAACCATGAGCAACAACACGATCAATGCTCTCCTTCGTGTTCAACCTTCAGTGAAGCCGATCTACTTCATTGACTGTTCAACACCCAACAGCGCATTAATTGACACTGTCACTCATCTTCCAGA
>SZWC01001854.1:62592-126825 GCA_023375785.1 Penium margaritaceum | reverse complement strand
CATCATCTCCAAAGGACCATGCCAAGGAGAATGAGCTCTCGGCGGTATCCTCTTGGAACAACATTCTCATCAAGGTCAACTCAGCAACCGATCTTGATAAATCAACGGTTCCTCTCGGCACTCCCTACACTGGAACAAACCATGAGCAACAACACGATCAATGCTCTCCTTCGTGTTCAACCTTCAGTGAAGCCGATCTACTTCATTGACTGTTCAACACCCAACAGCGCATTAATTGACACTGTCACTCATCTTCCAGAGTGCCTACGGGACTGCCCCCAGCTGCACAGGAAAAGAGATGGTTCCACAAACTACAATCAATGGAGAGTTGAACTCCTTCTCAATCTGGGACGACTTCAAATTTCCAAGTTCAATCTCCGACAGGTTTTGCGTGGTCTCCTGGACTCAATATCCCTTCTTGGTACGGACTGGGTTGAAGCACTTCTGAAGGAGGCGCTCATCCTCACCACTCATCACTCTCTTCACCCACTTATCCGACAATCACATGAAGGATTCTCCGAGATCTGGCTAACCCTGTATCTGACCTGCGCATCACCTTCTCTCCAGCGTTGACTTCAAAGGGGGCTGTCGGAATATTGAAGTCAACACTGGCATTCTGCCTTGGATAATCCGAGTTCTCAATAAATGGTTCAGGCTCGGCATCAAGCCAACACGAACCACCTCGCCAATGGATTGTCGGTCACGGCCAGTGACTTAAAGGCGAGCCGCCCCTAATAACCGCGACCATGTTGCAATCGCGTCCGGCTAGTGAAGAAGAAGCCGTTGTGATACCTTTGTCCTGTTCTGTGATATATTATCGAGGACGTTCATTCCCTCAAATTCAACAGAACAGTTATTTCCATCCTGTTCCCCTTTTGGTTCCGCGACTTCGCCGCTGTGTCTTCGGTCTGCTCGCTCGTCGCATTTCCTGCCTTCGCCCGCCTCTATCAGCTCTTTGCTCCGTCACTCTCGTTCCTTCGCTCAGCTCTCCTACTCTGGCAATCATCACTCATCTCGCCAGCACTCTCTCACATCAACTTGTCTACCTCGACTACCTCACGTCTCAGCCTCTATCAACCTCCGCGACTAACTCCTCGGACCGCTCTCGCTTACGTCACTCTGCTGACACACACTTGCATTTCCTGACGCTTCTGCCTGCTTCTACTGCTACTGTCTTCATGTCTACATTCTTCTGACAACCCAGACGCACATGTTCGCTCCGATGCTAAGGCCACACTCGATAAGTATGTGTGGTTGCAGGGGAGGCTCTGGAGGCATGAGGACGACGCCTATCCATTACGCTGGTGCACCCCGGTGCCGCTGCGAGACAAACTCATCATGCAAGAGCACGACCGGATGCACGCACGTTCCGCCACCATCTATGAGGCCCTCGTCCCATAGGTCTACTGGGTGGGATTGAAGAAGTAGATTGGAGAGGTCATTGCCACATGCGGGACTTGCATCTACCATCACCGTCGCCAACGGATCCACCAGCCCTGTTTTGTGTGTGCCCGCCTCGGTGCACCAATAGAGAGGGTTGTAATCGACTTCCATGGTCCTCTCCGTCCCACCCAACGCAAGAACGTGTACTGGATTCTCGGCATCGACCACATGACCAAGTGGGTCATGGCCCGGGCGGTCCCAAAGGCTGACGCAGCACACGCCACAGCATTCCTGAAGGAAGGCGTCATCTATCGAGGTGGTGGATGCAAAATCATACAGTGCAACAATGGCTCGCACTTCGCAGGGACGTTTGCAGAGGTCACGGCATACTTCAACATTCAAATTGAGAATGGGGCACCATACCGACCACAGGCGCAAGGGCAGGTCGAACGGATGCACGGGGCAATCACGCAGACCATCCGAAAGTTGTCTGACGACAATACACCCTGGGATGAGCAGTTGGAAGACGTCGTTTATGAATACAACATCACCCCTCATTCCTCCACCAGCTTCTCACCCTACATGCTACGACACGGACAGCAACATTGGACCATGGCCACCCTGCCGCTCATGCCGAACGCGCCAGTGCCGCCACGGGAAGAGGGCGCGACTGTGGCTGACGAGGTGGAATTCATGCGACAACGGGGCGCCTGGCTTCAAAGGTGCCTCCAAGAGGCTCGAATGCGGGGATCTGTTGCAGCACAGCATGGGATGGACCGTGCTAACGCTGGCCTCATGATCGACGACTTCCAGGTCGGCGACGTTGTGCGACCAAGACGAGAGGAGGTGGGTAAGGCGAGACACAATGAAGCGACACTTCTGGATCAATGCTACCAGGTGTGGGCGGTAGACGGGGTCTATGTGTGGCTCGAGGGCCGTCACGCTTTCCAACATCATGGTCCACCGTGAGGGACTCGAGAAGCTCCCAGTCCATTGGCAGGCCCTCGCAGCCGGACAACACCCGCCCCGTGTTGGTACCGACGACGATGTGGAGGAAGTGGCAGCCACGATTGCTGGCGTGCCCCAGTCTTCCCACCGCCCACACCGCCCTCCCCCACCCATCACTACAACTGTGATCCCTGCGGCGGCTACACCCGGACCTGTGGCCGGGGGGACCCGGCTTGCGTCGTCCAATATTGGGATGCCGTCCCCGGCACAGCAAGCACACGAGCAGGAAGCTGGGGCGAACGCAACATCACAACAACAAGAGCAGTAAGAAAGGACAGCAGAGACAAGGACAGGACATGCCGTGACGGAGAAGGAGGACATCACCAAGAAGCGACGTTGGGCTGGAAACGAGAAGCTCCCTACCAGGCGGCCCAGAACCGCTGAGAAGGAGCTACCAGGGACTGTGCCAGAAGACCAGAAACAGCTATCTCTCCGCGAGGTCGCAGCAAATGCGGTG
This sequence comes from Penium margaritaceum, assembly GCA_023375785.1. Lineage (NCBI taxonomy): Eukaryota > Viridiplantae > Streptophyta > Zygnematophyceae > Desmidiales > Peniaceae > Penium > Penium margaritaceum. Next base: position 123,977 of record SZWC01001854.1, on the reverse strand, counting down.
CCTGAAGCGCAAATGCAACCAAGATCAGAACCAGAACAGGCACACCAGCGTCTCAGAACGGCACCTGGCGTAGCAACGACAGCCACACGACAAAGGCGGACACAACAGACACATGCCGCGATGATGCCTCGCACGACGGGTGCGAGGCATCCTACCTACATCGCCGGCAGCAGACGCTGAACATAGCCTAAGCCTATTGCTGTTTGCCGCAACAAAATCCAGAGTACACCCTAGAAGACCCCAGTAGCAGAACAAGGAGGTGCTGCCCCCTGCGGCAGCTGCATCCGGTACGGCGCCCGAAGCGTCAGCACCATCCGCAGCAGTAGCAGAGCAGCGGGACACAGAGGTGCTGCCTCTTGCAGCAGCTGCATCCGGTACGGCGCCCGAAGCGTCAGCACCATCCGCAGCAGTAGCAGAGCAGCGGGACACAGAGGTGCTGCCTCTTGCAGCAGCTGCACCCGGTGCGGCGCCCGAAGCGCCAGTACCATCAGCAGCAACAGCAGAGCGACGGGAAAAGGAGGTGCTGCATCTTGCAGCAACTGCATCCGGCGCGGCGCCCGAGGCGCGAGTGCCATCGGCAGCAGCAGCAGAGCAGCGGGAGAAGGAGGTGTTGCCTCTTACAACAGCTGCATCCGGCGCGGCGCCCGAGGCGCGAGTGCCATCGGCAGAAGCAGCAGAGCAGCGGGAGAAGGAGGTGCTGCCTCTTGTAGCAGCAGCATCTGGCGCGGCGCCCGAGGCGCGAGTGCCATCGGCAGCAGTAGCAGAGCAGCGGGAGAAGGAGGTGCTGCCTCTTGCAGCAGCTGCACCCGGTACGGCGCCCGAAGCGCCAACACCACCGGCAGCAGTACCAGAGCAGTGGCAAAAGGAGGTACTGCCTCTTGCAGCAGCTGCATCCGGCGCGACGCCCGAGACGCGAGTGCCATCAGTAGCAGCAGCAGAGCGGCAAGAAAAGGAGGTGCTGCCTCTTGTAATAGCTGCATCTGGCGAGGCGCCCGAGGCGTGAGTACCGTCGGCAGCAGCAGCAGAGCGGCGGGAAAAGGAGGTGCTGCCTCTTGCAGCAGCTGCATCCGGTGCGGCACCCGAGGCGCAAGTACCATCGGCAGCAGCAACAGAGCAGCGGGAGAAGGAGGTGCTGCCTCTTGCAGCAGCTGCACCCGGTGTGGCGCCCGGAGCACCAGCACCATTGGCAGTAGCAGCAGAGCAGCGGCAGAAGGAGGTGCTGCCTTCTGCGGCAGCTGCATCCGGCGCGGCGCCCGAAGCACCAGCACCATTGGCAGCAGCAGCAGAGCATCGGGAGAAGGAGGTGCTGCCTCTTGCGGTAGCTGCATCCGGCACGGCGCTCGAGGCGCAAGCACCATCAGCAGCGGCAGTAGAGCAGCGAGACAAGGAGGTGTTGCCTCTTGCGACAGCTACATCCAACGCGACGCTCGAGGCGCAAGCGCCATCAGTAGCAGCAGCAGAGTAGCGGGAGAAGAGGTGCTGCCTCTTGCAGCAGCTGCACCCGGTGCGGCGTCCGGAGCGCCAACACCATGAGTAGCACCAACAGAGCAGCGGGAGAAGGAGGTGCTGCCTCTTGCAGCAGTTGCACCCAGTGCGGCGCTCAAGGCGCAAGCGCCATCAGCAGCGGCAGTAGAGCAGCGAGACAAGGAGGTGTTGCCTCTTGCAGTAGCTGCATCCGACGCGGCGCCCGAGGCGCAAGCGCCATCAGCAGCAGCAGCAGAGCAGCAGGAGAAGGAGGTGCTACCTCTTGCAGCAGTTGCACCCGGTGCAGCGCCCGGAGCGCCAGCACCATCAGTAGCAGCAGCAGAGCAGCGGGAGAAGGAGGTGCTGCCTCTTGCAGTATCTGCACCCGGTGCGGCGCCCGGAGCGCCAGCACCATTGGCAGCAGCAGCAGAGCAGCGAGAAAAGGAGGTGTTGCCTCTTGCGGCAGCTACATCCGACGCGACGCTCAATGCGCAAGCGCCATCAGCAGCAAAAGTAGAATAGCGGGACAAGGACGTGCAGCCTCTTGCAGCAGCTGCACCCGGTGCGGCGCCCGGAGCGCCAGCACCATTGGCAGTGGCAGCAAAGCAGTGGGATAAGGAGGTGTTGCCTCTTGCGGCAGTGGCATCCGGCGCGGCGCTCGAGGCACAAGTACCATCAGTAGCAGCAGCAGAGCAGCAGGAAAAGCCACAAAGGAGGAAGTGGAAGGGACTCCAAGAGACCAGGTCGGGGGATAAGAAGCAGAGAAGAGAAGTAGAAGAAGGAGGGAAGAAAGGGGAACCCCCACTCATGCAAGAAGAGCACCTCAGTTTGCTAAATGCCCCTCCTCTGAGGTGGGAGCCATTGCCCCCGAATGATAGATCCCTATGGCCAACCAGCTCCCAGCTAGAAGCACAAAGGGAGTCAGAGCAGCAGCGGGGTGAGGAGCTCGAAGTAAGCATTGAGACGCATGGTCAGGATGAAGAGGAAGGAGAGGAAGAGGTGGCTCGGCAATTGTGTGCAACCTGTAGGAATCCAATGGCAGCTGAAAGGGAGGTGGTGTGTGAAGGATGCAAGGCTGGCCTACATCTTGCATGCTGTGACCTCGACCTGGACATCCTGTACGACATTAAGATGTGCGAGGCCTGTGCCATAAATCTGAAGGAAAGCATGGGAGTGGACAACGAGGAGGAGCTGCAGAAGGAGCAGGAGGAAGAAAAGATCCGCTCGGGGTACGGGGTTGCGGCTAGGAAATCTAGTATGCCGCAGGAGGAGAAGGAACCCCGTGGCAACTGTGAGGAGCCGATGGACGCTATTACCCTATACCGCTGCTTCTTGTGCAGACATCCGGTACATGCAGCTTGCCAGGACCCAAAGGTGCGGATACGACGGAAGGTGATAGGTTGCAAAAAGTGTGCACCCATCATGCTGGCAAGGGAAGACAAAGAGGACAGTAGAAGAAACGGACCTACACCTAAGCGCTGGGTTGAAAGGTGCGAAGACTGCCGGGAGTTGCACGACCGCATGGAGGCAACCTGGTGCTACGAATGCAAAGCACCCCTCCACCGCAAATGTGGAACCGGGATCCCGGGATTGGGACGGCATTGCAAGGGTTGCATCCGGAGGTTAGTGGAACAGGAGAAAGAGATGGGCAAGGAGGGCGGACAGGCTACTGGGCCAGACCTAAGCATCCATGGGGTGGATGAAACGGAGGAATGTGGGAAGTGCGATCGGCCGGTGAGGACGCAAAAAAAGCGCTGCTACAACAACAGGGTGGCTCTCCACTATGTGTGTGGAGACGAAGAACTGCTGCAGCGGAAGGCAGTGCACGTCTGTCCAGCTTGCACACCGGAGCTGAAAGAGAGGATGCAAAAGGAAAGAGAGGAGCAAGGAAAGGGAGGTCGGCAGGCGGCAGGGGAGGAATGGCGACTATACTGTACCGAATGTGGCAACCACAATACCACCGAATGGTGTGAAGGATGTCACCAGCCGCTCCATCGGCCTTTCGGGCAGATGCTCCCGGGGGTGGGACATCACTGCGATAAATGTGTTGCAAAGCTACGACTCCTCGAAGCCCGGGCACAACATCAGAAGCAGCGAGAGAGAGAGGAACCACAGGGCACGAGGAAGACAGAGGTGCCGCACTCATACGCGGACACCCACCCAGAGGAACAACTATACCGCAACACAGTGGCATTGCCAGGACCAGAGGGAGTGGCGGCTCGGAAGGCGGTGTTGGCCATGAGGGCACTGAGGAACAGGGATGTCCCTGAGATGAGGAGGAAGGTGCTGACCATGGTGAATGAGGCGTTGATGGCAACACCTCAATGGTGTCTCTTGAGAGACGAACCGCCGTCGGCAATGCCTGGGCCACCAGCTCCACGAAGATCGGACGTGCAAGCCCATCCTCAACCACCCTCGGCGGACAATCAACCTACCCGGCGTTCAGATATGCCAAGTGCACCAGGTAGGATGCAGCAAGGACGGGAAGCCGGGGTCGGGCGAGGAGTTACAGCCCCCGGGCACTCCGTACTGAGAGGACGGCTCAGTGCTCCGGCCAACGATGCACCGGCACGACGATGGGACCAGACCCCTATCTCGAGAGGACAGCAGAGGGAGAGAAGAGAAAATAGGGATCCACAGTACTCTTCGCCGGCAAGGGGACCTGCATCAGGAGAATTGCGAAGGCTTCCTGCGGGAGTGCGAGGCGCGTGGGTTGCACGAAGCCCATGGAGCGGGAGAGCCAGATCATTGGCGGAGTTAGAGGGGGGCAAGGGGAAGAAGAAGCCCATGGCTGAGGCAAGGACGGGGCAAGGCAGTGGGAGCAGGGAAGTTGCGGCGGGAGCGGGGGCCGCAAGAGGAAGACGAACCGGGAGCAGTGCAGCGAGGGAAAGGGACGCGAGGGGCACAGGTGCAAGCAAGGAGCTGGAGGGAGGAAAGACACCCCGGGTCGGCAGCTGTCCATGGTGTGAGAAGAGGGTGTACCCGCCTGCTCGACAATGCGGGCGTTGCAAATGCCATATGCATGAGGAATGCGGAGTGGTGGACGAAGAAGGAAGTTGGAACTGTGTACCCTGCGAGAAGATCAAGCAGGGGATTCCCATGGAAGTCGGGGTCATGCTGGGGCAAAAATACAACGCTGAGGCAAGCATCATATGCTGTGGATGCAGAAGGCGACTGGAGGCTCCACATGGGAGGTGTGACTATTGTAAGCGCGCCGCACACGCAGCTTGTATCAAGACAAACAACGACGGGCGGGACAACTGTAGCAGTTGCTGGGCGCGACCGCGTACAGGCACGGCCGAAGGGGATTGCCCCAGCTGCTCCAGAGAGCTGAGAGGGGTGACTCCATGGTGTGAAAAGTGTGGATGCTTCTCACACAGTGAATGTGTGAAGAAGGTGGGAGAGAGGAGGCTGCGTCATGGGGGGCGTATTGCATTGTATCAATGCCTTCGATGCACAACTTCCTGCAGCGAGCCGTGCGCCACATGCAGAGGCCCAGTGCGCATCCGCAGGTGTTACTACATCAGCTGTCACCAACGGGTGCACCTCTCATGCGCCCGCCGCTACAGGAATGCTCAGACGGGGCTGGATGGGCCTCTCTGCATGCCCTCTGAGGAGAGTGATGAGGGAAGGCGGAGGGTGCAGGCAAGGCAGAAGGAGGCAGCGCGGTGATTGCAGGAGCAGCAGGAAGAAGGGAGAGGAGAAGAAGAGTGCAGGTGACCCCACGTCAGAGCCCCAAGGCACGGAATGAAAGGATACGGCATGAAAAACCCCACCAAGAGTTGGATGGAATGGAGAGGACGAGGTGGGCAGAGGAAGAGTATTCGTCGCCAGAACAGGGGGCTGAGAAACCTACGCCGGGGAGGAGACGAGAGCGCCAACCAGGCGGCGAATGATGCACCGGAAGGGAGAGGGCGGGATGAACGAAATGAGGAAGGAGGATGGATGGACGAGCACGTCCAGCTTGTTCTGCGGGAGTAGGGTATAACAGTGTTAAAGGTGTTTCGTTTATCCACCGGAAGGGGAAGGAAGGAAGGCCTGGGGTCAGGATCCGAGAGAAGGGTCGATGGATGATCCAACAACCGTCGACCGAGGAAAAGAAAATATGAAAGGAGCTGTTCGAAACCGGGGAGCGACGGGGCGTGAAGGAAGATATTGTGGCGGACACCGGAACCCGACCAGACCTACCATGAGGAAAGGAAAGCGGCCCAAGGCTGGCTTGATGGTAGTGGCACCGCGTCCGAGCCTCGATGAGAGGAGCGGCACCCGAGGCGCCTTATCCAAGGGCGTTTTGATGTGCGAGCCACAAAAAGGGGGGGCCAGCCAACGGGGGGAGGGCTTGGAAGGACCGCGCTAAGGAAGGATAAGAGAGGAAGAACAGGAGGAGATTTGACTGCTGTCTGTCGAACGAACGACCGACCGAGTGCTGACGCTGAAGACCACTGAGACGCTTAGACCCGATGCCAGTGGCGCTCAATTGAGTGCCCCACAACCGAGTCCTGACCCAATCCTGGTGTGGGAGACTAGTCCAGCGGCCACCAGCACGACTAAGAGATTGCTGCCCCTTAGTCAATCCAGACCGTCGAGGGGGACCCGCGTCCCGTCTCGCGACAAGCTAGAGTAGAGAAGTTAGAGCAGGCAGAGTGCGTGTGAGTGTGTGTGTGCGTGTGTGTGCGTGGGCGTGAGTGTACAACCATCCCCGGATGGGAAGGCCGCTTCCTGAGGAGCACGCAACGAAGCCGTCATGGGTTGGTCCTGAATTCCTGCGGGAGCTCCAGCCGCCCAGCTCAACCAGAGCTGTCCGAGACTCGCCGGTGACCTTCTACGCCATCTGCAGCTGCTGCTATGTACATCATCGACTGGGTGCGTGCACACTCCTGGGAGTGATGCAATGGCCGCATAATCCCGCTGGTGGGGCCCTTGAGCAGTTCTGGCAACCGTGGCTCCGGAGACTTCCTCGTGACGAGGAACCCCGCCCCGTGGAGAGTTGGCAGGAGGTGGCCCGTGACGTCGGACGACGCGCCGCAGAAGCTGCTGAAGAACGGGCCGAGGCATTCCGGGCCTACCAGCGGTACCGACAAGAACTCTTCCGTCTACGGGAGCGCGACCTGATGCACGCCAGTTCTCGTGCAGGTCAACGCGTTGACGGACCGCTGGAGTTGCGCCGCGCCGCACCACGAACGAGCGAGCAAGGCGGCGTGAGCCGCACTGTGTTCTTGCAGGAACCAGCTCCGACCGACGATCCGTCAACTCAGGAGGCATACGGTTTGCGCATGCTGCTGGGTGACATGTAGAGGAGGGATTGCATGTCTATTGGAGGGATGTTGCATGTGTGTGTGTGTGTGTGTGTGTGTGTTCATGGACTAAAAACAACCAAGTTTGATTGTCCACATTGCTCTGTTTCCGTTAATAGGATAACTTGGTGGACATCATCTCATCCGGTGAATGATTGCCCGTCAGTGATGAGATGGTGAGAAAGATCATGGCCAGAATAACCACGGTGATGTTCAGGCTACCCTAAGTATGACATCGGGAGGGAATGTGTTGGCAGAATTAGTGTCATTCGATGGATGATTGCTCGCCAGTGGTGGAATGCTAGTGAACGAAACTAGTATAATCACAGAGTTGAACTAGTTGTTGGTGACTTGTTAGGATCAGGGACATGTGTGACATTTTCCCCGCATTAATACGGTGAATGATCCGTCGAATGAGTGAGAGTGAGAATACGCGGAAAGAAGCGGGGAAAAAGGAGCAACTTAGGACGCAAAGTGGATAGCGCAGTATGAACCATGACTGAGAGCTAAACCCTGCATGCTGTCAGATCCGATTCCGGCCGATGGCGGAAAAGGGTATAACAGTCCCGGAGGAAAGTCCTTCCACGCTCACAGCACCTTTCCTCCAGGGAGAAAGGTGCTGATCCAGGGTCAGGCACGAGACCTCACCCCTGAGGAATACAGCTGGGCATATCTGCTCGAGGGTTTCCCTCAGCACAACGTGAACATCGGCCACATTAACATCCATAGACGAACTGACCTCTTCAAGGATGCGCTAGTGTGGACAAACAAAGAATACGGAGATTGGCTTCGCCAAGTGCGACGCAACTCTACCCCTGCAGTTGCGCCGCACACAGAGCCAGACGCGCCTCCAACACCACGGAGACCAACGAACCAACCAGTGGCAAATGCCATCTGGCAGTTCTTTGACCGGACGCACCTTACGTTACCCTGGGTGGACGTCTTGACTTATTTGCCAGGGCAAATTACACAAGTTGAGACCTTCTTTGGGGAAATTAACGCTACGCTAGCCCCATCGAGATGGAGGGTGAGCTGTTGGCTCGAATCGCCAGGCCACCGCATGATGAGGGATCATGTCGATGGAACTCGACGGATCATTCGTCGAATTCTCGACACGGGAGGCCTCGCCTGGCGACCCGTGACCCTATGTCACCAACCATGGCCAGAATTCACTTGTACGGTCATCTCATGCCCCATCTGGATCGCCGGTGTCAAATTTGTCGCCGTCGTAGACACCGGGGCAACACATACTACCGTCGCCATGCGCGTCGTCCGGCGGTTTAATTGGTCGAACCTCATCCGATCTGTTGATCTCCGCTTCGGAACCGCAGGGGGCGAGATTACCCAGTCCGAGGGAAAGATTGAATTATTTCCCCTTCAGGTCGAAAACATTCACCGGAGCTTGCCGGCGCAGGTGTGCGAGACATCCACGTACGATGTCCTCCTTGCAAACGATTGGTTGACGCCGTGCAACGCGATAATTTTACTCGGGGAGAAATGCATGACGCTACACGACGATGACGGGGCACCATCATATGTCCCACTTACATTCGAAGCGACGGAAGTGCCACATCAGCGGCACGCGTGATTGATGACAAGGCATGCGCCTCCCACCGGCCACCTCGGGCATGCGGACGACCAATCCACCGCGGCCCGTTTCATGAAGGTCGTTGCTGACGCATCGACATCTTCTACGGACAGCAGTGACTCTCCGGAGGATCATGCACCGTATCCGAGGGAATCGCATGTCCGCATCACCCGACGCATGCAGGCATCGGTGGGAACTTCGGAGGACAACGTCCTCTCACACGGCCGCGTATCCATGCGACCGGGAGAAATCAGCGGTGGGCGTTCCACGCGTCGGCATGATCCGGAGCCCGACATGCCTCTTGCCCTCCGACGGCCAAGGCGGCATGCCCAACCAGCCCGATCGCCTTGGACTGCTAGGACGTTGTCCCGCAGCTCTCGACAGCGGCCCTCAAGTTCCTATTCCCACAGTTCACATCAGTTACGCAACCAATAGTCAACGCCAAGAACATCCACAACTCTGAACCTTTTGAATAGCAGCACTGATCCCGCGCCTACAACTAGAGAACAACGGCAAGATAACACCTCTGGTCTCATCCCCTTGAACAGCAACACTGATCCCGCGACTACAACTGGAGAACAACGGCAAGAAAACACCACTGGCCTCATGCCAGACATGGCTCAGACTGACTGGGCACGCTATGAGTACCATCTTGCTGAATACGTGGCGGAAGCTGCCGCAACATCTGGGTTCGAGGCCAGTGCACTGGCGGCGTTTCTCACCATGGCTGAGGCGGATGACATGCTCCATTCCCTGCGCATGGATAGTCCATGCCCAGCGCCACCACCCTCCCCAGACATGCCTGACCCCCACAGCAACGACATGCTGTGGCAGACGTTCGCCTCCAGCATCACCCGGAATCGAGCTTGGGCAGGCAAAGTGGAAAGACTTTGGGAACAACACCGAGCATCGGTGATGGTGTATGAGGAGCATGTGCGCAGTTCTGCCAACAACTTGGCCAACGTCCGGAACTCCCTTGCCGCTTGTGAGTCCACTCGCGCGAACGTGCAGCAGCACCTCCAAAACCACGAAGCCCAGGCAGCAGCCATCCAGACAAGGCTTCAGGAAGTGCGGCTCCTACTAGAAGCATGGAACGAGGCTGCAGATCGAGGTGACGAGCCATCCGCAGTGGAAGGACAGTAACTTATGGACCAGCGGGCGGAATTGGGCAGAAACCTCCGGAGAACACGAGCAGAGATAGCCTGCCTGACCCGAGGACTGCAGCAGCTAGACGCACAGATGGCGAACATACAACAGCACACAGCGCACTGAGTATGAGGCAGAGTGGACAGCCGATTGTACTCGGTCACGAGATATGTTGCAGCAGTGAGAGAGTGTCCTGGCCCTGCGCGAGGACGTCGCACAGTAATTTTGCACCCTCTGCACGTTGGTTGATCGTGCGAAGCAACTTATCGAGGAACGCAAGCAATGGCTACAGCAGCAATTGATTCATGACGTAGCCCGCGTGTTCCTCCGCAACGCAGTACAAAGGTTGCAAGATGAATGGGAGGAGTACTTGGAAGGGTTGCAGCGCTTATACCCGCTGGATTTTTCCACTACTGCCCGGCCAGCGACTTTCCGATGTTTTCTCCACTTGACCATGGAGCCCACTCACCCAGAACGCACCCGGCCCAATCTTCTTCCGTTCTTGGTGCGAAGTTTCTACCTGCATCACCACGACTTCCTCCGCTTCCTCTACCTTCTCGATCTCTCTCTTCATCGCGGAGCACGAACGTTTTGTTGGTTTCTCGACTGGGCAGTGCAGTGTCGATAGCAAGGTCCCCTCCCTGCCCACCTGCATCCTTTTGCTCGCCGTGGCATCATGCTGAGGGCATCCTATCGCCATGTGGCGGCAGATCAACATGATCATGCGGGCCTCGGAGTCATCTTCCCGGTAAGCACAGTCAACCCCCGCGATGGGATGGCACTAAGGGTACTCATACGCTGGCTCCACCGTCAGCGGCTCGGTTCTCCTTCGATGTCAAACTCCAGCACCAGTGGTGAGGACTTGCCCTGCAACCGTGAGGAACCCGTCTCCGCTGAGCACCCGCCATTGATTGTTGCCCCAGTCGTGGTGCAGGCGCCCCTTCCCTCAACGTCCACTCCGGCGGACAACGTTGCGGGTCTGGCGCAACCGCGGCCCGCACCTCCAGTGGTTGCAGAGGCTACGTCCCCTATGACCGCGTCGTCTCCGGTGGATGCCGTCCCCGGCACAGCAAGCACACGTGCAAGAAACTGGGGCGAACGCAACATCACAACAACAAGAGCAGCAAGAAAGGACAGCAGAGACAAGGACAGGACATGCCGTGAAGGAGGAGGACATCACCAAGAAGCGACGTCGGGCTGGAAACGAGAAGCTCCCTACCAGGTGGCCCAGAATCGCTGAGAAGGAGCTACCAGAGACTGTGCCAAAAGACCAGAAACAACTATCTCTCCGCGAGGTCGCGGCAAATGCCGTGCCTGAAGCGTAAATGCAACCAAGATCAGAACCAGAACAGGCACACCAGCATCTCAAAACGGCACCTGGCGCAGCAACGACAGCCACACAACAAAGGCGGACACAGCAGACACATGCCGCGATGTTGCCTCGCACGACGGGTGACCAACCTACATCGCCGGCAGCAGACGTTGAACATAGCCTAAGCCTATTGCTGTTGGCCGCAACAAAATCCAGAGTGCATCCTGGGAGACCCCAGCAGCAGAACAAGGAGGTGCTGCCCCCTGCGGCAGCTGCATCCGGTACGGCGCCCGAAGCGTCAGCACCATCCGTAGCAGTAGCAGAGCAGCAGGACACGGAGGTGCTGCCTCTTGCAGCAGCTGCACCCGGTGCGGCGCCCGAAGCGCCAGTACCATCAGCAGCAACAGCAGAGCGACGGGAAAAGGAGGTGCTGCATCTTGCAGCAGCTGCATTCGGCGCGGCGCCCGAGGCGCGAGTGCCATCGGCAGCAGTAGCAGAGCAGCGGGAGAAGGAGGTGTTGCCTCTTACAGCAGCTGCATCCGGCGCGGCGCCCGAGGCGCGAGTGCCATCGGCAGCAGCAGCAGAGCAGCGGGAGAAGGAGGTGCTGCCTCTTGTAGCAGCAGCATCTGGCGTGGCGCCCGAGGCGCGAGTGCCATCGGCAGCAGTAGCAGAGCAGCGGGAGAAGGAGGTGCTGCCTCTTGCAGCAGCTGCACCCGGTGCGGCGCCCGAAGCGCCAACACCACCGGCAGCAGTAGCAGAGCAGTGGCAAAAGGAGGTACTGCCTCTTGCAGCAGCTGCATCCGGCACGGCGCCCGAGGTGCGAGTGCCGTCGGCAGCAGCAACAGAGCGGCGGGAAAAGGAGGTGCTGCCTCTTGAAGCAGCTGCATCCGGAGCGGTACCCGAGGCGCGAGTGCCATCGGCAACAGCAGCAGAGCAGCGGGAGAAGGAGGTGCTCCCTCTTGTAGCAGCCGCACCAGGTGTGGCGCCCGGAGCACCAGCACCATTGGCAGCAGCAGCAGAGCAGCGGGAGAAGGAGATGCTGCCTTCTACGGCAGCTGCATCCGGCGCGGCGCCCGAATCGCCAGTACCATTGGCAGTAGCAGCAGAGCAGTGGGAGAAGGAGGTGCTGCCTCTTGCGGCAGCTGCATCCGGTACGGCGCTCGAGGCGCAAGCGCAATCAACAGCGGCAGCAGAGCAGCGAGACAAGGATGTGTTGCCTCTTGCAGTAGCTGCACCCGGTACGGCGCCCGGAGCGCCAGCACCATCAACTTGAGCAGCAGAGCAGCGGGAGAAGGAGGTGCTGCCTCTTGCGGCAGCTGCACCTGGTGCGGCGCTCCAGGCGCAAGCGCCATCAGCAGCGGTAGCAGAGCAGCGAGACAAGGAGGTGTTGCCTCTTGCGGCAGCTGCATCTGGCGCGGCGCTCGAGGTGCAAGCGCCATCAGCAGTAGCAGCAGAGCAGCAGGAGAAGGAGGTGCTGCCTCTTGCAGCAGCTGCACCCAGTGCGGCGCCCGGAGCGCCAACACCATCAGTAGCAGCAGCAGAGTAGCGCGAGAAGGACGTGCTGCCTCTTGCAGCAGCTGCACCCGGTGCGGTGCCCGGAGCGCCAGCACCATTGGCAGCGGCAGCAGAGCAGCGAGAAAAGGAGGTGTTGCCTCTTGCGGCAGCTGCATCCGGCGCGGCGCTCGAGGCGCAAGCGCCATCAGCAGCAGAAGCAGAATAGTGGTACAAGGAGGTGCTGCCTCTTGCAGCAGTTGCACCCAGTGCGGCGCCCGGAGCGCCAGCACCATTGGCAGAGACAGCAAAGCAGCGGGATAAGGAGGTGTTGCCTCTAGCGGCAGCGGCATGCGGCGTTGCGCTCGAGGCACAAGTACCATCAGCAGCAACAGCAGAGCAGCATGAAAAGCCACGAAGGAGGAAGCGGAAGGGACTCCAGGAGACCAGATCGGGGGATAAGAAGCAGAGAAGAGAAGTAGAAGAAGGAGGGAAGGAAGGGGAACCCCCACTCATGCAAGAAGAGCACCTCACTTTGTTAAATGCCCCTCCTCTGAGGTGGGAGCCATTGCCCCAGAATGATAGATCCCTATGGCCAACCAGCTCCCGGCTAGAAGCACAAAGGGAGTCAGAGAAGCAGCGGGGTGAGGAGCTCAAAGTAAGCATTGAGATGCATGATCAGGATGAAGAGGAAGGAGAGGAAGAGGTGGCTCGGAGATTGTGTGCAACCTGTAAGAATCCAGTGGCAGCTGAAGGGGAGGTGGTGTGTGAAGGATGCAAGGCTGGCCTACATCTGGCATGCTGTGACCTCGACCTGGACATCCTGTGCGACATTAAGATGTGCGAGGCCTGTGCGATAAATCTGAAGGAAAGCATGGGAGTGGACAACGAGGAGGAGCTGCAGAAGGAGCAGGAGGAAGAAAAGATTCGCTCGGGGTACGGGGTTGCGGCTAGGAAATCTAGTATGCCGCAGGAGGAGAAGGAACCCTGTGGCAACTGTGAGGAGCCGATGGACGCTACTACCCTATTCCGCTGCTTCGTGTGCAGACATCCGGTACATGCAGCTTGCCAGGACCCAAAGGTGCGGATACGACGGAAGGTGATAGGTTGCAAAAAGTGTGCACCCATCATGCTGGCAAGGGCAGACAACGAGGACAGTAGAAGAAACAGACCTACACCTAAGCGCTGGGTTGAAAGGTGCGAAGACTGCCGGGAGCCGCACAAATGCATGGAGGCAACCTGGTGCTACGAATGTAAAGCACCCCTCCACTGCAAATGTGGAACCGGGATCCCGGGATTGGGACGGCATTGCAAGGGTTGCATCCGGAGGTTAGTGGAACAGGAGAAAGAGATGGGCAAGGAGGACGGACAGGCTGCTGGTCCAGAACTAAGCATCCATGGGGTGGATGAAACGGAGGAATGTGGGAAGTGCGATCGGCCGGTGAGGACGCAAAAGAAGTGCTGCTACAACTGCAGGGTGGCTCTCCACTATGTGTGTGGAGACGAAGAACTGCTACAGCGGAAGGCAGTGTACGTCTGTCCAGCTTGCACACCGGAGCTGAAAGAGAGGATGCAAAAGGAAAGAGAGGAGCAAGGAAAGGGAGGTCGGCAGGCGGCAGGGGAGGAATGGCGACTATACTGTACCGAATGTGGCAACCACAATACCACCGAATGGTGTGAAGGATGTCACCAGCCGCTCCATCGGCCTTGCGGGCAGATGCTCCCGGGGGTGGGACATCACTGCGATAAATGTGTCGCAAAGCTACGACTCCTCGAAGCCCGGGCACAACATCAGAAGCAGCGAGAGAGAGAGGAACCACAGGGCACGAGGAAGACAGAGGTGCCGCGCTCATACCCGGACACCCACCCAGTGGAAGAACTCTACCGCAACGCAGTGGCATTGCCAGGACCAGAGGGAGTGGCAGCTCGGAAGGCGATGTTGGCCATGAGGGCACTAAGGAACAGGGATGTCCCTGAGGTGAGGAGGAAGGTGCTGACCATGGTGAATGAGGTGTTGATGGCAACACCTCAATGGTGTCTCTTGAGAGACGAACCACCGTCGGCAATGCCCGGGCCACCAGCTCCATGAAGATCGGACGTGCAAGCCCATCCTCAACCACCCTCGGTGGAAAATCAACGTGCCCAGCGTTCAGATATGCCAAGTGCACCAGGCAGGATGCAGCAAGGACGGGAAGCCGGGGTTGGGCGAGGAGTGACGGCCCCCGGGCACTCCGGACTGAGAGGACGGCTCAGTGCTCCGGCCAACAATGCACCGGCACGACGATGGGACCAAACCCCTGCCTCGGGAGGACAGCAGAGGGAGAGAAGAGCAAACAGGGACCCACAGTACCCTTCGTCGGCAAGGGGACCTGCATCAGGAGAATTGCGAAGGCTGCCTGCGGGAGTGCGAAGCGCGTGGGTTGCACGATGCCCATGGAGCGGGAGAGCTGGATCATTGGCGGAGTCAGAGGGGGGCAAGGAGACAAAGAAGCCCACGGCAAAGGCAAGGACGGGGCAAGGCAGTGGGAGCAAGGAAGTTGCGGCGGGAGTGGGGGCCGCAAGAGGAAGACGGACCGGGAGCAGTGCAGCAGGGGAAAGGGACGCGAAGGGCACAGGTGCAAGCAAGGAGCTGGAGGGAGGAAAGACACCCCGGGCCGGCAGCTGTCCATGGTGCGAGAAGAGGGTGTACCCGCCTGCTCGTCAATGCGCGCGTTGCAAACGCCATATGCATGAGGAATGCGAAGCGGTGGACGAAGAAGGAAGTTGGAACTGTGTATCCTGCCAGAAGATCAAGCAGGGGATTCTCATGGAAGTCGGGATCATGTTGGGGCGAGAATACAACGCTGAGGCAGGCATCATATGCTATGGATGCAGAAGGCGACTGGAGGCTCCACATGGGAGGTGTGACTATTGTAAGCGCACCGCGCACGCAGCTTGTATCAAGACGAACGACGGGCGGGACAACTTCAGCAGTTACTGGACGCGACTGCGTACATGCACGGCCGAAAGGGATTGCCCCAGCTGCTCCAGAGAGCTGAGAGGGGTGACTCCATGGTGTGAGAAGTGTGGATGCTTCTCATAGAGTGAATGTGTGAAGAAGGTGGGAGAGAGGAGGCTACGTCATGGGGGGCGTATTGCATTGTATCAATGCCTTCGATGCACAACTTCCTGCAGCGAGCCATGCGCCACATGCAGAGGTCCAGTGCGCATCCGCACGTGTTACTACATCAGCTGTCACCAACGGGTGCACCTCTCATGCGCCCGCCGCTACAGGAATGCTCAGACGGGGCTGGATGGACCTCTCTGCATGCCCTGTGAGAAGAGTGATGAGGCAAGACGGAGGGTGCAGGCAAGGCAGAAGGAGGCAGCGCGGCAATTGCAAGAGCAGCAGGAAGAAGGGAGAGGAGAAGGAGAGCACAGGATGACCCCACGTCAGAGCCCCAAGGCACGGAATGAAAGGATACGGCAGGAGAAGCCCCACCGAGAGTTGGATGGAATGGAGAGGACGAGGTGGGCAGAGGAAGAGTATTCGTCGCCAGAACAGGGGGCTGAGGAACCTACGCCGGGGAGGATACGAGAGCCCCAACCAGGCGTCGAATGATGCACCGAAAGGGAGAGGACGGGATAAACGAAACGAGGAAGGAGGATGGATGGACGAGGACGTCCAGCTTGTTCTGCGGGAGTAGGGTATAACAGTGTTAACGGTATTTCGTTCATCCACCGGAAGGGGAAGGAAGGAAGGCCTGGGGTCAGGATCCGAGAGGGGTCGATGGATGATCCGACGACCGTCGACTGAGGAAAAGAAAATACGAAAGGATCAGTTCGATTCCGGGGAGCGACGGGGCGCGAAGGAAGATATTGCGGCGGACACCGGAACCCGACCAGACCTGCCGAGAGGAAAGGAAAGCGGCCCGAGGCTGGCTTGATGATAACGGCACCGCGTCCGAACCTCGACGAGAGGAGCGGCACCCAAGGCGCCTTATCCAAGGGCGTTTTGATGTGCGAGCCGCAAAAGGGGGGGGGCAGCCAGCGGGGGGGGGGCTTGCAAGGACCACGCGAAGGAAGGATAAGAGGGGAAGAACAAGAGGAGATTCGACTGCTGTCTGTCGAACGAACAACCGACCAACTGCTGACGCTCAAGACCACTGAGACGCTTAGACCCGATGCCAGTGGCGCTCAATCGAGTGCCCAACACCCGAGTCCTGACCTAATCCTGGTGTGGGAGACTAGACCAGTGGCCACCAGCAAGACTGAGAGATTACTGTCCCTCAGTCAATCCAGACCGTCGAGCGGGACCCGCGTCCCGTCTCGCGACAAGCTAGAGTAGAGAAGTTAGAGCAGGCAGAGTGCGTGTGAGTGTGTGTGTGCGTGTGTGTGCGTGTGCATGAGTGTACAACCATCCCCGGATGGGAAGGCCACTTCCTGAGGAGCATGCAACGGAGCCGTCATGGGTTGGTCCTGAATTCCCGCGGGAGCTCCAGCCGCCCAGCTCAACCAGAGCTGCCCGAGACTCGCCGGTGACCTTCTACGCCATCTGCAGCTGCTGCAATGTACCTCATCGGCTGGGTGCGCGGACAGTCCTGGGAGTGATGCAATGGTCGCATCATCCCGCTGGTGGGGCCCTGGAGTAGTTCTGGCAACCGTGGCTCCGGAGACTTCCCCGTGACGACGAACCCCGCCCCGTGGAGAGTTAGCAGGAGGTGGCCCGTGACGTCGGACGACGCACCGCAGAAGCTGCTGAAGAACGGGCCGAGGCGTTCCGGGCCTACTAGTGGTACTGACAAGAACTCTTCCGTCTACGGGAGCGCGACCTGATGCACGCCAGTTCTCGTGCAGGTCGATGCGTTGACGGACCGCTGGAGTTGCGCCGCGCCGCCCCACGAACAAGCGAGCAAGGCGGCGTGAGCCGCACTGCGTTCTTACAGGAACCAGCTCCGACCGACGATCCGTCAACTCAGAAGGCCTACGGTTTGCACATGCTGCTGGGTGACATGTAGAGGAGGGATTGCATGTCTAGTGGAGGGATCTTGCATGTGTTTGTGTTCATGGACTAAAAGAAACCAAGTTTGATTGTCCACATTGCTATGTTTCCGTTAATAGGATAACTTGGTGGACATCATCTCATCCGGTGAATGATTGTCCGTCAGTGGTGACATGGTGAGAAAGATCATGGCCAGAATAACCATAGTGATGTTCAGGTAACCCTAAGTATGACATCGGGAGGGAACGTGTTGGCAAAATTAGTGTCATTCGGCGGATGATTGCTCGCCAGTGGTGGAATGCTAGTGAACAAAATTAGTATAATCACAGAGTTGAACTAGTTGTTGGTGACTTGTTAGGACCAGGGACATGTGTGAAATATTCCCCGCATTAATACGGTGAAATATCTGTCGAATGAGTGAGAATGAGAATACGCGGGAAAGAAGCGGGGAAAAAGGAGCAACTTAGGACACGAAGTGGATAGCGCAGTATGAACCGTGACAAAGAGCTAAACCCTGCATGCTGTCAGATCCGATTCTGGCCGATGGCGGAAAAGGGTATAACACATGGTATCCACTAATTGAAGTTCCTTGTGCTTGCTAGTTGATACCTGGTGTTCCCAAACCATTGTCTCCCCCTCTGACCATTTGTGACTCCTATTATGAGTTGTCAACGTTGACCACACACAGCGGATATATTTGGTCAAAGGCAGTACATATGCCTACTTTGGTCCGTCATTGTGCATGGTAGCCACACCGTGCTTCTACTGATTGAAGGTTGCTATACTTGCTAGTTGAGAACTGATATTCCCAGACCATTGTTTCCCCCTCTGACCGTTTGTGACTCGTGTTATGGTTGGTGAATGTTGACCACCCATATTCAAATTCTTTGCTCATGGTCAGTGACATATGCCTAGTTTGGTTGTTTTGTGTGCATAGTAGCCACACCGTGCCACTACGTATTGAAGTTCTTTGTCCTTTCTGGTCGATACATAGGGTTCCCAAAGCATTGTCTCTCCCTCTAACCATGTTTGACTCTTGTTATGAGTTGTCAATGTTGACCATACATAGTGGACTTCTTCGGTCATAGTCAGTGATGTATGCATCCTTTGGATGGTCACTGTGCACGCTAACCACACCGTGCCACTACTTGTTGAAAACACTTCTACTTGCTAGTTGATAACTAGTGTTCCCAACCCATGGTTTCCCCCACTGACCATTTGTGACTCGTGTTATGAGTTTTCAGCGTTGACCACACATTGTGAAATCCGTTTGGTCATGGTTAGTGACATATGCCTACTTTGGTTTTGCCACTATAAATGGTTACCACGCCATGTCACTACGTTTCGAAGGTCTTTGTGCTTTCTAGTTGATAGCTAGTGTTCCCAAACCATTGTTAGCCCCCTCTGACCATCTGTGACTCGTGTTGTGAGTTGTAAATGTTGACCACATGAAGTGAAATTCTTCGTTCATGGTCAGTGACATATGCATACTTTGGTTTTTCACTGTGCATGGTAGCCACACTGTGCAAGTAATTATTGAAGGTATTTGTACTTGCTAGTCGATGACTAGTATTCAAAAACCATTATCTTCCACTCTGACCATTTGTGACTCGTGTTATGAGTTGTCAAAGTTTACCACACTTAGGGACATTCTTTGGTCATGGTCAGTGACATGTGCCTACTTTGGTTGGTCATCGTGCATGGTATCCACACCGTGCCACAACGTATTGAAGGTCTTTGTGCTTGCTATTTGATACTTGGTGTTCCCAAACCATTGTTTCCCCCTCTGACCATTTCTGACTCGTATTATGAGTTGTCAGCGTTGACCACACACAGCGGATTTCTTTGGTCAAAGGTAGTACATATGCCTACTTTGGTCGGTCATTGTGCATGGTATCCACACCGTGCCACAACGTATTGAAGGTCTTTGTGCTTGCTATTTGATACTTGGTGTTCCCAAACCATTGTTTCCCCCTCTGACCATTTCTGACTCGTATTATGAGTTGTCAGCGTTGACCACACACAGCGGATTTCTTTGGTCAAAGGTAGTACATATGCCTACTTTGGTCGGTCATTGTGCATGGTAGCCATACCGTGATACTACTGATTGAAGGTCGTTGTACTTGCAAGTTGAGAACTGATATTCCCATAGCATTGTTTCCTCCTCTGATCGTTTGTGACTCGTGTTATGGTTGGTCAACGTTGACCATCCATATTGAAATTCTCTGGTCATGGGCAGTGACATATGCCTAGTTTGGTTGTTTGGTGTGCATAGTAGCCACACAGTGCCACTACGTATTGAAGTTCTTTGTTCTTTCTAGTCGATACATAGGGTTCCAAACCATTGTCTCTCCCTCTGACCATTTGTGACTCGTGTTATTCGTTGTCAATGTTGACCACACATAGTGGACTTCTTCGCTCATAGTTAGTGATGTATGTATCCTTTGGTTGGTCATTGTGCAAGCTAGCTACACCGTACCACTACTTGTTGAAGGTCTTTGTACTTGCTAGTTGATTACTAGTGTTCCAAACCCATTGTTTACCCCTCTGACCATTTGTGACTCGTGTTATGAGTTTTCAATGTTGACCACTCACTGTGAAATTCGTTTGGTCGTGGTCGGTGACATATGCCTACTTTGGTTGGTCATTGTACATGGTTACCATGCAGTGTCACTACGTATTGAAGGTCTTTGTTCTGTCTAGTTGATAGCTAGTCTTCCCAAACCATTGTTACCCCCCTCTAACTATCTATGACTCGTGTTGTGAGTTGTCAATGTTGACCTCATGAAGTGAAATTCCTTGATCATGGTCAGTGACATATTCATACTTTGGTTGGTCACTGTGCATTATACCCACACTGTGCCACTACATATTGAAGGTATTTGTACTTGCTAGTCGATAAGTAGCATTCACAAACCATTGTCTTCCACTCTGACCATTTGTGACTCGTGTTATGAGTTGTCAAAGTTTACCACACTTAGTGACATTATTTTGTCATGGTCAGTGACATATGCCCACTTTGGTTGGACACCGTGCATGGTATCCACACCGTGCCACAACGTATTGAAGCTCCTTGTGCTTGCTATTTGATACTTGGTGTTCCCAAACCATTGTTTCCTCCTCTGACCATTTGTGACTCGTATTATGAGCTCTCAATGTTGACCACACACAGCGGATTTCTTTCGTCAAAGGGAGTAGATATGCCTACTTTGGTCGGTCATTGTGCATGGTTGCCACACCGTGCTACTACTGATTGAAGGTTGTTGTACTTACTAGTTGAGAACTGACATTCCCAGACCATTGTTTCCCCCTGTGACCGTTTGTGACTCGTGTTATGGTTGGTGAACGTTGACCATCCATATTGAAATTATTTGGTCATGGTCAGTGACATATGCCTAGTTTGGTTGTTTGGTGTGCGAATTAGCCACACCGTGCCACTACGTATTGAAGTTCTTTGTCCTTTCTAGTCGATACATAGGGTTCTTAAACCATTGTCTCTCCCTCTGACCATTTGTGACTCGTGTTATGAGTTGTGAATGTTGACCACACATAGTGGACTCCTTCGGTCATAGTCAGTGACGTATGCATCCTTTGGTAGGTCACTGTGCACGCTAGCCACACCGTGCCACTGCTTGTTGAAGGTCTTTGTACTTGCTAGTTGATAACTAGTGTTCTCAACCCATTGTTTCCCCCTCTGACCATTTGTGACTCGTGTTATGAGTTTTCAACGTTGACCACACACTGTGAAATTCTTTTGGTCATGGTTATTGACATGTACCTACTTTGGTTTGTCACTGTACATGGTTACCATGCTGTGTCACTACGTAGTAAAGGTCTTTGTGCTTTCTAGTTGCTAGCCTGTCTTCCCAAACCATTGTTACCCCCTTTGAATATCTGTGACTCGTGTTGTAAGTTGTCAACATTGACCACATGAAGTGAAATTCTTTGTTCATAGTCAGTGACATATGCATACTTAGGTATTTCACTGTGCATAGTAGCCACACTGCCACTACATATTGAAGGTATTTGTACTTGCTAGTCGATAACTAGTATTCACAAACCCTTATCTTCCACTCTGATCATTTGTGACTCGTGTTATGAGTTTTCAAAGTTTACCACACTTAGTGACATTATTTGGTCATGGTCAGTGACATATGCATACCTTGGTTGGTCATCGTGCATGGTATCCACACCGTGCCACAACGTATTGAAGGTCATTCTTCTTGCTAGTTCATTCCTGGTGTTCCCAAACAATTGTTTCCCCCTCTGACTATTTGTGACTCGTATTATGAGTTGTCAACGTTGACCACACAGAGCGGATTTCTTTGGTCAAAGGCAGTACATATGCCTACTTTGGTCGGTCATTGTGCATGGTAGCCACACCGTGCTACTACTATTGAAGGTAGTTGTACTTGCTAGTTTAGAACTGATATTCCCAGACCATTGTTTCCCCCCTCTGACCGTTTGTGACTCGTGTTATGGTTGGTGAACGTTGACCACCCATATTAAAATTCTTTGGTCATGGTCAGTGACATATGCCTAGTTTGGTTGTTTGGTGTGCATAGTAGCCACACCGTGCCTCTACGTATTGAAGTTCTTTGTCCTTTCTAGTCGATACATAGGGTTCCCAAAGCATTGTGTCTCCCTGTGACCATGTGTGACTCGTGTTATGATTTGTCAATGTTGACCATACATAGTGGATTTCTTCGGTCATAGTCAGTGACGTATGCATCCTTTGGATGGTCACGGTGCACGCTAACCACACCGTACCACTACTTGTTGAAAATCTTTGTACTTGCTAGTTGATAACTAGTGTTCCCAACCCATGGTTTCCCCCACTGACCATTTTTGACTCGTGTTATGAGTTTTCAGCGTTGACCACACATTGTGAAATCCGTTTGGTCATGGTTTGTGACATATGCCTACTTTGGTTTTGTCACTGTACATGGTTACCACGCCAAGTCACTATGTTTCGAAGGTCTTTGTTCTTTCTAGTTGATAGCTAGTGTTCCCAAACCATTGTTAGCCCCCTCTGACTATCTGTGACTCGTGATGTGAGTTGTTAATGTTGACCACATGAAGTGAAATTCTTTGTTCATGGTCAGTGACATATGCATCCTTTGGTTTTTCACTGTGCATGGTAGACACATTGTGCCACTAATTATTGAAGGTATTTGTACTTGCTAGTCAATGACTAGTATTCACAAACCATTATCTTCCACTCTGACCATTTGTGACTCGTGTTATGAGTTGTCAAAGTTTACCACACTTAGGGACATTCTTTGGTCATGGTCAGTGACATGTGCCTACTTTGGTTGGTCATCGTGCATTGTATCCACACCGTGCCACATTGTATTGAAGGTCTTTGTGCTTGCTATTTGATTCTTGGTGTTCCCAAACCATTGTTTCCTCCTCTGACCGTTTGTGACTCGTGTTATGGTTGGTCCACGTTGACCATCCATATTGAAATTCTCTGGTCTTGGGCAGTGACATATGCCTAGTTTGGTTGTTCGGTGTGCATAGTAGCCACACACTGCCACTACGTATTGATGTTCTTTGTTCTTTCTAGTCGATGCATAGGGTTCCAAACCATTGTCTCTCCCTCTGACCATTTGTGACTCGTGTTATTCGTTGACAATGTTGACCACACATAGTGGACTTCTTCGGTCATAGTCAGTGATGTATGTATCCTTTGGTTGGTCATTGTGCAAGCTAGCCACACCGTGCCACTACTTGTTGAAGGTCTTCGCACATGCTAGTGGATTACTAGTGTTCCCAACCCATTAATTCCCCCTCTGACCATTTGTGACTTGTGCTATGTGTTTTCAATGATGACCACTCACTGTGAAATTTGTTTGGTCATGGTCGGTGACATATGCCTACTTTGGTTGGTCATTGTACATGGTTACCACGCAGTGTCACTACGTATTGAAGGTCTTTGTTCTGTCTAGTTGATAGCTAGTCTTCCCAAACCATTGTTACCCCCCTCTAACTATATATAACTCGTGTTGTGAGTTGACAATGTTGACCTCATGAAGTAAAATTCCTTGGTCATGGTCAGTGACATATTCATACTTTGGTTGGTCACTGTGCATTGTACCCACACTGTGCCACTACATATTGAAGGTATTTGTACTTGCTAGTTAATAACTAGTATTCACAAACAATTGTCTTCCACTCTGACCATTTGTGACTCGTGTTATGAGTTGTCAAAGTTTACCACACTTAGTGACATTATTTTGTCATGGTCATTGACATATGCCTACTTTGGTTGGTCATCGTGCATGGTATCCACACCTTGTCACAACGTATTGAAGCTCCTTGTGCTTGCTATTTGCTACTTGGTGTTCCCAAACCATTGTTTCCCCCTCTGACCATTTGTAACTCGTATTATGAGTTGTCAACGTTGACCACACACAGCGGATTTCTTTGGTCAAAGGCAGTACATATGCCTACTTTGGTCGGTCATTGTGCATGGTAGCCACACCGTGCTACTACTGATTGAAGGTCATTGTACTTGCTAGTTGGTATCTAGTATTCCCAAACCATTGTTTCCCCCTCTGACCATTTGTGACTCGTGTTATGAGTTGTCAACGTTTACCACACTTAGTGACATTATTTGGTCATGGTCAGTGACATATGCCTACTTTGGTTGGTCATCGTGCATGGTATCCACACCTTGTCACAACGTATTGAAGCTCCTTGTGCTTGCTATTTGCTACTTGGTGTTCCCAAACCATTGTGTCCCCCTCTGACCATTTGTAACTCGTATTATGAGTTGTCAACGTTGACCACACAGAGCGGATTTCTTTGGTCAAAGGCAGTACATATGCCTACTGTGGTCGGTCATTGTGCATGGTAGCCACTCCCTGCTACTACAGATTGAAGGTCGTTGTACTTGCTAGTTGATAACTGATATTCCCAGACCATTGTTTCCCCCTCTGACCGTTTGTGACTCGTGTTATGGTTGGTGAACGTTGACCACCCATATTGAAATTCTCTGGTCATGGTCAGTGACATATGCCTAGTTTGGTTGTTTCGTGTGCATATAAGCCAAACCGTGCCACTACGTATTGAAGATCTTTGTCCTTTCTAGTCAATAAATAGGGTTCTTAAACCATTGTCTCTCCCTCTGACCATATGTGACTCATGTTATGAGTTGTGAATGTTGACCACACATAGTGGACTTCTTCGGTCATAGTTAGTGACGTATGCATCCTTTGGTTTGTCTCTGTGCACGCTAGCCACACCGTGCTACTGCTTGTTGAAGGTCTTTGTACTTGCTAGGTGATAACTAGTGTTCTCAACCCATTTTTCCCCCTCTGACCATTTGTGACTCGTGTTATGAGTTTTCAACGTTGACCACACACTGTGAAATTCTTTTGGTCATGGTTAGTGACATATGCCTACTTTGGTTTGTCATTGTACATGGTTACCATGCCGTGTCACTGTGTATTGAAGGTATTTGTACTTTCTACTTGATAGGCAGTGTTCCCAAACCATTATTACCCCCTTTTGACTATCTGTGACTCGTGTTGTGAGTTGTCAACGCTGAGCACATGAAGTGAAATTCGTTGTTCATGGTCAGTGACATATGCATACTTTGGTTGGTCACTGTGCATGGTAGCCACACTGTGCCACTATGTATTGAAGGTATTTGTACTTGCTACTCGATAACTAGTATTTACAAACCATTGTCTTCCACTCTGACCATTTGTGACTCGTGTTATGAGTTGTCAACGTTTACCACACTTAGTGACATTATTTGGTCATGGTCAGTGACATATGCCTACTTTGGTTGGTCGTCGTGCATGGTATCCACACCGTGCCACAAATAATTGAAGGTCCTTGTGCTTGCTAGTTGATACCTGGTGTTCCCAAACCATTGTTTCCCCCTCTGACCATTTGTCATTCGTATTATGAGTTGTCAACGCTGTCCACACACAGCGGATTTCTTTGGTCAAAGGCAGTACATATGCCTACATTGGTCGATCATTGTGCATGGTAGCCACACCGTGCTACTACTGATTGAAGGTCATTGTACTTGCTAGTTGGTATCTAGTATTCCCAAACCATTGTTTCCCCCTCTGACAATTCGTGACCCATATTATGGGTTGTCAACATTGACCACACATAGTAAACTTATTTGGTCATGGTAAGTTGCACATGCCTAATCTGGTTGGTCATTGTGCATGGTAGCCACACCATTCCACTTCTTGTTCAAGGTCTTTGCACTTGCTAGTCAATAAATAGCAAAAGGTTTCTCCCTTTGACACGAGGTCGGTTTTTGTTGATTTGTTGCACGTAGGTGCCTTCACTGGAATACTCCCTCCCACCCCCCTAGAGGGATGTTCCGTGGACGACCTAGAGGACAGATTTGCGACCGCATTATGAAACCCACCCTAGCCCCCACGGCTTAGGCTCGAAGGTAGAATTGAGGTATCACAACACGGCCGCCCCTCCCCCCCCCCTAGATCGCGAGCCTATTCTATATTGCGCGTACGAGGATTCAAACCCAGGACCTACCGCTCTAGAATACAACTCTATAAGCACTAAGCCAACTCACATGGTGTTCATATGATGTCCAAATGACATTATACGGGTTTCTATGGGTAGAGGGCATAAAATAAGGGGGTGTAGGATTAGAGGGTAGTTTTTGAAGTTATGAATAATAACAAAGTTAGTTTAATCATAAAAAAATGACGCAGACGGAATTTCAAATTATGCAACTTCGAGCTTGAATAACTTCTCAACCATTGATCCGATTGACCAGCCGTAAGAAGGAAAGTTGACTACACACAGTGAAACTCTTTTTATGATATTCAGTGACACAAGCATACTGTGGTTGGTCATTGTGCATGGTAGCCACGCTGTGCCACCACTTATCAAAAGGTCTTTGTACTTGCTAGTTGATACCGGGTATTTCCAAACCATTGTTTCTCCCTCTGTCCATTTGTGACTTGTATTATGAGTTGTGAACGTTGACCACACACACTAAACTTCTTTGGTCATGAGCAGTGATATATGCCTACTTGGGTAGGTCATTGTGCACGGTACCCACCCCGTGCCAATACATACGAAAGATCTTTGTACTTGCTAGAAGATACATAGTGTTTTGAAACCATTGTTTCCCCCCTCTGACCATTTGTGACTCATGTTATGGGTTGTGAATGTTTACCATCCATGTTGAAATTCTTTGGTCATGGTTAGTGATATATGCCTAGTTTGGTTTGTCACTATACGTGCTTACCATGCCGTGTCACTACGTATTGATGGTCTTTGTGCTTTCTAGTTGATAGCTAGTGTTCCTAAACCATTGTTACCCCCCTCTGACTATCAGTGACTCGTGTTGTGAGTTGTCAACGTTGACCACATGAAGTGAAACTCGTTGGTCATGGTCTGTGACATATGCATACTTTGGTTGGTCACTGTGCATTGTAGCCACACTGTGCCACTACATATTGAAGGTATTTGTACTTGCTAGTCGATAACTAGTATTCACAAACCATTATCTTCCACTCTGACCATTTGTGACTCGTGTTATGAGTTGTTAGAGTTTACCACACTTAGTGACATCATTCGATCATGGTCAGTGACATATGCCCACTTTGGTTGGTCATCGTGCATGGTATCCACACCGTGCCACAACGTATTGAAGCTCCTTGTGCTTGCTATTTGATACTTGGTGTTCCCAAACCATTGTTTCCCCCTCTGACCATTTTTGACTCGGATTATGAGCTGTCAACGTTGACCACACACAGCGGATTTCTTTTGTCAAATGCAGTACATATGCCTACTTTGGTCGGTCATTGTGCATGTTAGCCACACGTGCTACTAGTGATTGGAGGTCGTTGTACTTGCTAGTTGAGAACTGACATTCCCAGACCATTGTTTCCCCCTGTGACCGTTTGTGACTCGTGTTATGGTTGGTGAACGTTGACCATCCATACTGAAATTATCTGGTCATGGTCAGTGACATATGCCTAGTTTGGTTGTTTGGTGTGCGTATTAGCCACACCGTGCCACTACGTATTGAAGTTCTTTGTCCTTTATAGTCGATACATAGGTTTCCCAAACCATTGTCTCTCCCTCTGACCATTTGTGACTCGTATTATGAGTTGTGAATGTTGACAACACAGTGGACTCCTTCGGTCATAGTCAGTGACGTATGCATCCTTTGGTTGGTCACTGTGCACGCTAGCCACACCATGCCACTGCTTGTTGAAGGTCTTTGTACTTGCTAGTTGACAACTAGTGTTCCCAACCCATTGTTTCCCCCTCTGACCATTTGTGACTCGTGTTATGAGTTTTCAACGTTGACCACACACTGTGAAATTCTTTTGGTCATGGTTAGTGACATGTACCTACTTTGGTTTGTCACTGTACATGGTTACCACGCCGTGTCACTACGTATTAAATGTCTTTGTGCTTTCTAGTTGATAGCCTGTCTTCCCAAACCATTGTTACCCCTTCTGAATATCTGTGACTCGTGTTGTGAGTTGTCAACATTGATCACATGAAGTGAAATTCTTTGGTCATGGTCAGTGACATATGCATACTTTGGTTGGTCACTGTGCATTGTAGCCACACTGTGCCACTACACATTGAAGGTATTTGTACTTGCTAGTCGATAACAAGTATTTAGAAACCATTATCTTCCACTCTGACCATTTGTGACTCGTATTATGAGTTGTCACAGTTTACCACACATTATGACATTCTTTGGTCATGGTCAGTGACATATGCATACCTTGGTTGTTCATCTTGCATGGTATCCACACCGTGCCACAACGTATTGAAGGTCACTGTGCTTGCTAGTTGATACCTGGTGTTCCCAAACAATTGTTTCCCCCTCTGACTATTTGTGACTCGTATTATGAGTTGTCAACGTTGACCACACACAGCGGATTTCTTTGGGCAAAGGCAGTATATATGCCTACTTTGGTCAGTCATTATGCATGGTAGCTACACTGTGCTACTACTGATTGAAGGTCGTTGTACTTGCTAGTTGAGAACTGATATTCCCGGACCATTGTTTCCCCCTCTGACCGTTTTTGACTCGTGTTATGGTTGGTGAACGTTGACCACCCATGTTGAAATTCTTTGGTCATGGTCAGTGACATATGCCTAGTTTGGTTGTTTGGTGTGCATAGTAGCCACACCGTGCCACTACGTATTGAAGTTATTTTTTCCTTTCTAGTCCATGCATAGGGTTCCCAAACCATTGTCTCTTCCTCGGACCATTTGTGACTCGTGTTATGGGTGGTGAACGTTGACCACCCATGTTGAAATTCTTTGGTCATGGTCAGTGACATATGCCTAGTTTGGTTGTTTGGTGTGCATAGTAGCCACACCGTGCCACTACGTATTGAAGTTATTTTTTCCTTTCTAGTCCATGCATAGGGTTCCCAAACCATTGTCTCTTCCTCGGACCATTTGTGACTCGTGTTATGAGTTGTCAATGTTGCCCACACATAGTGGACTTCTTCGGTCATAGTCAGTGACGTATGTCAGAAGAATGCAGGCATAAGGACAGCAGCAGCAGAAGCAGGCAGAAGTGTCAGGACATGCAAGTGTACGTCAGCAGAGTGACCTAAGTGAGAGTGGTTCTGAGGAGTTAGTCGCGGAGCTTGATAGGGGCTGAGACATGAGGTAGTCGAGGTAGACAGGTTGATGTGAGAGAATGCTTAGCGAGATGAGTGATGGTTGGTGGGGTAAGAGAGTTGAGCGAAGGAGCGGGAGTGACGGAGCGAAGAGCTGAAAGAAGCTGGCGAAGACAGGGAATGCGAGGAGCGAGCAGAGCGAAGACACGGCGGCGAAGCCGCGGAACCAAAGGGGAACAGGATGGAAAGAACTGTTCTGGTTGACTCGAGGGAATGAATATCCTCGGCATAAAATGGACAGAACAGGGCAAATGAGGAGAGCAACGGTATCTTTCGGCTAGCCGGACGCGGGTGACAGATGTCACATTATTAGGGGATGACTTGACGCATCGCACTCAACGGTCAGTCTGACCGAAGGCCGCTAGGTCAAGGTGGTTCAGTCTCGGACCTGAACCATTATTGAGAAAGTGGGAATAACTCTTTGTCTGAGTCGATGACTTCCAACAGACCCCCTATTTCTGACAAGAGTTAGTAGCAGTTCTTCTCCCAATTTCCAGGAAGTTGACCATTGTAGTGTTCAAGGAGACCCTTCCACATTGCATGCAGATCATTAGGATGAGCTGCCACCAGGTAGTGTAGATCTCTGGACATGAAGCGTCGCAGCCAGGCACGGAGACCGTAATCAAGGCTGTCCTGCTTTCTGGTCATCTCAGCTGGGGAGCAGCGCTTGCCGAGATACTTGAGTCTTCCAAGAAGGGCATTTGTAGTTGCAAATTCACCGATAAGCTCTGGATAGAGGAGGTTGTAGATTTGTGTCTGCCACTCCTGGATGTTGCTTTGTTCTTTGTAGATGATTTCGGCACCTTGTCCTTGTCCCACTGCTGCGGGAGTAGGGAAAGGTACTAGAGACCCTTCTTCCACTGGCTCTTCTACCTCTTCTTCTTCTTCGGGTTCTACCAGATCAATTTTGAGGTAGGGTCTGGAGCTGAGGTCTTTGGGCAGAGGTGGAGCAATAGGATTGTTTCAGCAAGAAAGGGTGATCCACCGCCATTTCCATCCTTCTTGCTGTAGGTTGAACCAGAGGTCTGGTCCATTGGGTGCATTGGTGCGTAGATAATGGAACGAAATATCTACGAGGTTCAAGAGATGTCCCCAGATCAGGAGGAAGGTTGCATGATAGAGGTGTGGAGGATACTGGGGCGTGCGTTGATGCTCGTAGGCACCAAGAAGGAAATCGGAGACACGGTACTCATTGATGAAGATGGTGCTGGTCACGGTCAGCACAGTATGTGACCAGCTGTAGATGTTGCTTCCATCTTCCTCAAGAGTGGGGCAGGTGTGCCAAGGATTGGCCATGCTGGATGAGGCAGAGGGGCAGAGACACCTGCGACTGATTGATGATGAAGTGCTGGAGAGCGAGTAGTGACCAAATGGGCGCAAGGGCGAGCCGCGTGCGCTGAGGAAGGTTCGGCGTGGCCACAGGTCATTGCAGACAGAGCGATTTGACTGGGGGCGGTTCGTGCTTGAGCGGAAAAGGCAAAAGTGGTCAGCAGAGGAACGATGGATGGTTGAGTGGGCGCAGGGGTGGAACCCCGTGGGCGACAGTTTCGGCGTGGGTGCAGGTCGTCGCGATTCGAGCGATGCGACCGGGTGGATCCTTGTGCCGAGTAGGTGATGATGTAGATAGCGGAAAGCGATTGATGATGGAGTGGGCACAGGGGCGAAACCTCGTGCGCTGCTGAATTAGGGAAGTAGGATGCGGCAAGGGGAAGGCGGGTCCCAACGCGCCGCGAGAAATCTGCTACCGGCAAGGGTGCAGGCTGCTGCGAAGCGGGCAGCTAGCTCGTGCAGATCCTTGTGCTGGTCACAGATGCTGACGATTGCTGATGAAGAAACGGAGGCTGATGATGATAGCGGAGTGGGTACAGGGGAGAGCTGCGTGCGCTAAAGGAAGTTTCGGCGTGGACGCAAGTCGTCGCGGAACAGGCGATGCGACCGGGCGGATCCTTGTGCCGAGCTGAAAGCGATGCGGAAGCGGAGGAGGAAATTGATGGATGAGTGGGCGCAGGTGCGGAACCACGTGCGCTGCAAAACAATGCTGATGAAGATGATTGATGTGAGGACGGCGCGGAGGTTGCTGATGATGGGGAGGTGTGGAGCGGACGGAGATGAGGCAGGAACAGGCGGCTGATGGAGCTGGAAGGGGCTGGAGCAAGGATAACAAGGAGGAATGAAGACAGTAGATGGGAATGGCGCAAAGAATGGGGATGAATGCAGACGGAGGAAGGTAGAGAGCGAGGCAATAAGTGGCAGGAGAGATGAGAGGAGGTGCGACAGAGAGATAGAGCGACACGACCACTTCCTCTGCTTTCAGGAGAGTGACGGCTTGTTCCCCAGTTGGTCCTCGGCGGGCAGGAAGACTGGTGGTGTCTGATATCCTGATAGTTCGAGGACGTTGGTTGCGACAGAGTGAGTCGAGCAACAGGTAGAGGCACTGATCCGCTGATTTCAGGAGAGTGACGGCTTGTTCCCCTGTTGGCTCGGAAATGGGAGCAGGAAGACTGGTCGTGTCCGATATCCTGACAATGGTAGTTTGGGCTGCAGCTGCTGACAGAGCGAGAAGGTGGTGCGAGAAGGCGGCTCGAGATGATAGATGTAGGTGGACTGAAGATAACGAGGAGGAAGTAGCAGATGAGGCTGATGAGGAAACAGGCGAGAGGAGGAGATGCTTGTGGAGGTAGAGGCAATGAGGGGCAGTGGATGGCAGATGGCAGGAGGCTTCTTGGTAGTTGACGGCAGGCGGCGGCTCGAGAGTTGCTTGCGGCTGACGT
Source organism: Penium margaritaceum (assembly GCA_023375785.1). Classification (NCBI taxonomy): domain Eukaryota; kingdom Viridiplantae; phylum Streptophyta; class Zygnematophyceae; order Desmidiales; family Peniaceae; genus Penium; species Penium margaritaceum. The sequence goes on along the minus strand of SZWC01001854.1, from coordinate 92,267 downwards.
GGACGACAAGTCACCGATTGTTGGCCACGGGCGTGGAAATGGGCGCAAGGCTTCCTCAGGATGACGAGGCATTTCTTCAACGCGGGGAACTCGTCAGGCAGTGCTGCTGATGTCAGCTGCGGACGAAGCGGAGAAGCGCGAGGCAACGGTAGCGGCGGTAGATGAATGCGAATGGAAGCGATAAAGGAAAGATGGCGGCAGAGCGATGACGCGGTCACGGGGCTCCAGGTGATGTTGCCTGAAGCTCTGATACCATGTCAGGAGAATGCAGGCATAAGGACAGCAGTAGCAGAAGCAGGCAGAAGTGTAAGGACATGCAAGTGTACGTCAGCAGAGTGATATAAGAGGAGTTAGTCGCGGAGGTTGATAGGGGCTGAGACATGAGGTAGTCGAGGTAGATTGGTTGATGTGAGAGAATGATTAGCGAGATGAGTGATGGTTGGTGGGGTAAGAGAGTTGAGCGAAAGAGCAGGAGTGACGGAGCGAAGAGCTGAGAGAAGCTGGCAAAGACATGGTATGCGAGGAGCGAGCACAGCGAAGACACGGCGGCGAAGCCGCGGAACCAAAGGGGAACAGGATGGAAAGAACTGTTCTGGTTGACTCGAGGGAATTAACATCCTCGGCATAAAACGGACAGAACAGGGCAAATGAGCAGAGCAATGGCTTCTTTCCGCTAGCCGGACTCGGGTGACAGATGTCACGTTATTAGAGGATAACTTGATGCATCACACTCAACGGTCAGTCTGACCGAGGGCCGTTAGGTCAAGGTGGTTCGGTCTCGGACCTGAACCGTTATTAAGAAAGTGGGAATAACTCTTTGTCGGAGTTGATGATTTCCAACAACGTATTCATACTTTGGTTGGTCACTGTACACGCTAGCCACACCGTGCCACTACTTCTTGAAATTCTTCCTACTTGCTAGTTGATAACTAGTGTTCCCAACCCATTGTTTCCCCCTCTGACCATTTGTGACTCGTGTTATGAGTTTTCAACGTTGACCATACACTGTGAAATTCGTTTGGTCATGGTTAGTGATATATGCCTACTTTAGTTTGTCACTGTACATGGTTACCACGCCGTCTCACTACGTATTGAAGGTATTTGTGCTTTCTAGTTGATAGCTAGTGTTCCCAAACAATTATTACCCCCTTTTGACTATCTGTGACTCGTGCTGTGAGTTGTCAACGCTGACAACATCAAGTGAAATTCGTTGGTCATGGTCAGTGACATATGCATACTTTGGTTGGTCACTGTGCATGGTAGCCACACTGTGCCACTACATATTGAAGGTATTTGTACTTGCTACTCGATACATAGTATTCACAAACCATTATCTTCCACTATGAACATTTGTGACTCGTGTTATGAGTTGTCACAGATTACCACACATGGTGACATTCTTTGGTCATGGTCATTGACATATGCATACCTTGGTTGGTCATCTTGCATGGTATCCACACCGTGCCACAACATATTGAAGGTCACTGTGCATGCTAGTTGATACCTGGTGTTCCCAAACAATTGTTTCCCCCTCTGACTATTTGTGACTCGTATTATGAGTTGTCAACGTTGACCACACACAGCGGATTTCTTTGGTCAAAGGCAGTATATATGCCTACTTTGGTTGGTCGTCGTACATGGTATCCACACCGTGCCACAACATATTGAAGGTCACTGTGCATGCTAGTTGATACCTGGTGTTCCCAAACAATTGTTTCCCCCTCTGACTCTTTGTGACTCGTATTATGAGTTGTCAACGCTGTCCACACACAGCCCATTTCTTTGGTCAAAGGCAGTACATATGCCTTCTTTGGTCGGTCATTGTGCATGGTAGCCACACCGTGCTACTACTGATTGAAGGTCGTTGTACTTGCTAGTTGAGAACTGATATTCCTGGACCATTGTTTCCCCCTCTGACCGTTTGTGACTCGTGTTATGGTTGGTGAACGTTGACCACCCATATTGAAATTCTTTGGTCATGGTCAGTGACATATGCCTAGTTTGGTTGTTTGGTGTGCATAGTAGCCACACCGTGCCACTACTTATTGAAGTTATTTGTCCTTTCTAGTCCATGCATAGGGTTCTTAGACCATTGTCTCTCCCTCTGACCATTTGTGACTCGTGTTATGAGTTGTCAATGTTGACCACACATTGTGGACTTCTTCGGTCATAGTCAGTGACGTATTCATACTTTGGTTGGTCACTGTGCACGCTAGCCACACCGTGCCACTACTTGTTGAAGTTCTTCGTACTTGCTAGTTGATAACTAGTGCTCCCAATCCTTTGTTTCCCCTTCTGACCATTTTTGACTCGTGTTATGAGTTTTCAACGTGTTGACCACACACTGTGAAATTCGTTTGGTCATGGTTAGTGACATATGCCTACTTTGGTTTGTCAATGTACATGGATACCACGCCGTGTCACTATGTATTGAAGGAATTTGTGCTTTCTACTTGATAGCTAGTGTTCCCAAACCATTATTACCCCCTTTTGACTATCTGTGACTCCTGTTGTGAGTTGTCAACGCTGACCACATGAAGTGAAATTCGTTGGTCATGTTCTGTGACATATGCATACTTTGGTTGGTCACTGTGCATGGTAGCCACACTGTGCCACTACATATTGAAGGTATTTGTACTTGCTACTCGATAACTAGTATTCACAAACCATTGTCTTCCACTCTGACCATTTGTGAGTCGTGTTATGAGTTGTCAACGTTTACCACACTTAGTGACATTATTTGGTCATTGTCAGTGACATATGCCTACTTTGGTTGGTCGTCGTGCATGGTATCCACACCGTGCCACAAATTATTGAAGGCCCTTGTGCTTGCTAGTTGATACCTGGTGTTCCCAAACCATTGTTTTCCCCTCTGACCATTTGTCATTCGTATTATGAGTTGTCAACGCTGTCCACACACAGCCCATTTCTTTGGTCAAAGGCAGTACATATGCCTATATTGGTCGATCATTGTGCATGGTAGCCACACCGTGCTACTACTGATTGAAGGTCGTTGTACTTGCTAGTTGGTATCTAGTATCCCGAAACCATTGTTTCCCCCTCTGACAATTCGTGACCCATATTATGGGTTGTCAACATTGACCACACATAGTAAACTTATTTGGTCATGGTAAGTTGCACATGCCTAATCTGGTTGGTCATTGTGCATAGTAGCCACACCGTTCCACTTCTTGTTGAAGGTCTTTGCACTTGGTATTCAGTAAAAAGCAAAAGGTTTCTCCCTTTGACACCAGGTCGGTTTTTGTTGATTTGTTGCGCGTAGGTGTCTTCACTGGAATACTCCCTCCCCTAGAGGGATGTTCCGTGGACGACCTGGAGGACAGATTTGCGACTGCATTATGACACCCCCCCTACCCCCCCACGGCTTAGGCTTGAAGGTAGAGTTGAGTTATCACAACACGGCCGCCCCCCCCCCCCCCCCAGGTCGTGAGCCTATTCTATATTGCGCGTACGAGGATTGAAACCCAGGACCTACCGCTCTAGAATATAACTCTATAAGCACTAAGCAAATGCACATGGTGTTCATATGATGTCCAAATGACATTATAGGGGTTCCTTTTGGTAGAGGACATAAAATAAGGGGGTGTAGGATTAGAGGGTAGTTTTTAAAGTTATGAATAATAACAAAGTTAGTTTAATCATAAAACATTGACGCAGACGGAATTTCAGATTTTGCAAATTTGAGCTTGAATAACTTCTCAACCGTTGCTCCGATTGACTAGCCGTAAGAAGGAAAGTTGACTACACACAGTGAAACTCTTTTTATGATATTCAGTGACACAAGCATACTTTGGTTGGTCATTGTGTATGGTAGCCACGCCGTGCCACCACTTATCGAAGGTCTTTGTACTTGCTAGTCGATACCGAGTATTCCCAAACCATTGTTTCTCCCTCTGCCCATTTGTGACTTGTATTATGAGTTGTGAACGTTGACCACACACACTAAACTTCTTTGGTCATGAGCAGTGATGTATGCCTACTTGGGTAGGTCATTGTGCACGGTAGCCACATCGTGCCAATACATACGAAAGATCTTTGTACTTGCTAGAAGATACATAGTGTTTTGAAACCATTGTTTCCCCCCTCTGACCATTTGTGACTCATGTTATGGGCTGTGAATGTTTGCCACCCATGTTGAAATTCTTTGGTCATGGTTAGTGACATATGCCTAGTTTGGTTTGTCACTATACGTGGTTACCATGCCGTGTCACTACGTATTGACGGTCTTTGTGCTTTCTAGTTGATAGCTAGTGTTCCCAAACCATTGTTACCCCCCTCTGACTATCAGTGACTCGTGTTGTGAGTTGTCAACGTTGACCACATGAAGTGAAATTTGTTGGTCATGGTCTGTCACATATGCATACTTTGGTTGGTCACTTTGCATTGTAGCCACACTGTGCCACTACATATTGATGGTATTTGTACTTGCTAGTCGATAACTAGCATTCACAAACCATTATCTTCCACTCTGACCATTTGTGACTCGTGTTATGAGTTGTCAAAGTTTACCACACTTAGTGACATCATTCGATCATGGTCAGTGACATATGCCCACTTTGGTTGGTCATCGTGCATGGTATCCACACCGTGCCACAACGTATTGAAGCTCCTTGTGCTTGCTATTTGATACTTGGTGTTCCCAAACCATTGTTTCCCCCTCTGACCATTTGTGACTCGTGTTATGAGCTATCAACTTTGACCACACACAGTGGATTTATTTCGTCAAAGGCAGTACATATGCCTTCTTTGGTCGGTCATTGTGCATGGTAGCCACACCGTGCTACTACTGATTGAAGGTCGTTGTACTTGCTAGTTGAGAACTGACATTCCCAGACCATTGTTTCCCCCTGTGACCGTTTGTGACTCGTGTTATGGTTGGTGAATGTTAACCACCCATATTGAAATTATGTGGTCATGGTCAGTGACATATGCCTAGTTTGGTTGTTTGGTGTGTGTATTAGCCACACCGTGCCACTATGTATTGAAGTTTTTTGACCTTTCTAGTCGATACATAGAGTTCCCAAACCATTGTCTCTCCTTCTGACCGTTTGTGACTCGTGTTATGAGTTGTCAATGTTGACCACACATAGTGGACTTCTTCGGTCATAGTCAGTGATGTATGCATCCTTTGGTTGGTCACTGTGCACGCTAGCCATACCGTGCCACTGCTTGTTGAAGGTCTTCGTACTTGCTAGTTGATAACTAGTGTGCCCAACCCATTGTTTCCACCTCTCACCATTTGTGACTCGTGTTATGAGTTTTCAACGTTGACCACACACTGTGAAATTCTTTTGGTCATGGTTAGTGACATATGCCTGCTTTGGTTTGTCACTGTACATGGTTACCACGCCGTGTCACTACGTATTGAAGGTATTTGTGCTTTCTAGTTGATAGCTAGTGTTCCCAAACCATTATTACCCCCTTTTGACTATCTGTGACTCGTGTTGTGAGTTGTCAACGCTGACCACATGAAGTGAAATTCGTTGGTCATGGTCAGTGACATATGCATTCTTTGGTTGGTCACTGTGCATGGTAGCCACACTGTGGCACTACATATTGAAGGTATTTGTACTTGCTACTCGATAACTAGTATTCACAAACCATTGTCTTCCACTCTGACCATTTGTGACTCGTGTTTTGAGTTGTCAAAGTTTACCACAATTAGTGACATTATTTGGTCATGGTCAGTGACATATGCCTACTTTGGTTGGTCGTCGTACATGGTATCCACACCGTGCCACAACTTATTGAAGGTCCTTGTGCTTGCTATTTGATACATGGTGTTCCCAAACAATTGTTTCCCCCTTTGACTATTTGTGACTCGTATTATGAGTTGTCAATTTTGACCACACAGAGCGGATTTCTTTGGTCAAAGGCAGTACATATGCCTACTTTGGTCGGTCATTGTGCATGGTAGCCACACCGTGCTACTACTGATTGAAGGTCGTTGTACTTGCTAGTTTAGAACTGACATTCCCGGACCATTGTTTCCCCCCTCTGACCGTTTGTGACTCGTGTTATGGTTGGTGAACGTTGACCACCCATATTGAAATTCTTTGGTCATGGTCGGTGACATATGCCTAGTTTGGTTGTTTGGTGTGCATAGTAGCCACACCGTGCCACTATGTATTGAAGTTATTTGTCCTTTCTAGTCCATGCATAGGGTTCCCAAACCATTGTCTCTCCCTTTGACCAGTTGTGACTCGTGTTATGAGTTGTCAATGTTGACCACACATAGTTGACTTCTTCGGTCATAGTCAGTGATGTATTCATCCTTTGGTTGGTCACTGTGCAGGCTAGCCACACCGTGCTACTACTTGTTGAAGTTCTTCGTACTTGCTAGTTGATAACTAGTGTTCCCAACCCATTGTTTCCCCCTCTGACCATTTGTGACTCGTGTTATGAGTTTTCAACGTTGACCACACACTGTGAAATTCGTTGGTCATGGTCTGTGACATATGCATACTTTGGTTGGTCACTGTGCATGGTAGCCACGCTGTGCCACTACATATTGAAGGTTTTTGTACTTGCTACTCGATAACTAGTATTCACAAACCATTGTCTTCCCATCTGACCATTTGTGACTCGTGTTATGAGTTGTCAACGTTTACCACAATTAGTGACATTATTCGGTTATGGTCAGTGACATATGCCTACTTTGGTTGGTCATCGTGCATTGTATCCACACTGTGCCACAACTTATTGAAGGTCCTTGTGCTTGCTAGTTGATACCTGGTGTTCCCAAACCATTGTCTCCCCCCTCTGACCATTTGTGACTCCTATTATGAGTTGTCAACGTTGACGACACACAGCGGATTTCTTTGGTCAAAGGCAGTACATATGCCTACTTTGGTCGGTCATTGTGCATGGTAGCCACATCGTGCTTCTACTGATTGAAGTTCGCTATACTTGCTAGTTGAGAACTGATATTCCCAGACCATTGTTTCCCCCTTTGACCGTTTATGACTCGTATTATGGTTGGTGAATGTTGACCACCCATATTCAACTTTTTTTCTCATGGTCAGTGACATATGCCTAGTTTTGTTCTTTGGTGTGCATAGTAGCCACACCGTGCCACTACGTAGTGAATTTCTTTGTCCTTTCTAGTCAATACATATGGTTCCCAAAGCATTGTCTCTCCCTCTGACCATTTGTGACTCATGTTATGAGTTGTCATTGTTGACTATACATAGTGGACTTCTTCGGTCATAGTCAGTGACGTATGCATCCTTTGGTTGGTCACTGTGCACGCTAGCCACACCGTGCCACTACTAGTTGAAAATCTTTCTACTTGCTAGTTGATAACTAGTGTTTCCAACCCATGGTTTCCCCCACTGACCATTTTTGACTCGTGTTATGAGTTTTCAACGTTGACCACACAATGTGAAATCCGTTTGGTCATGGTTAGTGACATATGCCTACTTTGGTTTGTCACTGTACATGGTTACCACGCCGTGTCAAACGTATCAAAGGTCTTTGTGCTTTCTAGTTGATAGCTAGTGTTCCCAAATCATTGTTAGCCCACTCTGACTATCTGTGACACATGTTGTGAGTTGTAAATTTTGACCACATGAAGTGAATTCTTTGATCATGGTCAGTGACATATGCATACTTTGGTTTTTCACTGTGCATGGTAGCCACGCTGTGCCACTTATTATTGAAGGTATTTGTACTTGCTATTCGATAACTAGTGTTCACAAACCATTATCTTCCACTCTGACCATTTGTGACTCGTGTGATGAGTTGTCAAAGTTTACCACACTTAGTGACATTATTTGGTCATGGTCAGTGACATATGCCTACTTTGGTTGGTCATCGTGCATGGTATCCACACTGTGAAACAACGTATTGAAGCTCCTTGTGCTTGTTATTTGATACTTGGTGTTCCCAAACCATTGTTTCCCCCTTTGACCATCTGTGACTCGTATTATGAGTTGTCAACGTTGACCACACACAGCGGATTTCTTTGGTCAAAGGAATTACATATGCCTACTTTGGTTGGTCATTGTGCATGGTAGCCATGCCGTGCTACTACTGATTGAAGGTCGTTGTACTTGATAGTTGAGAACTGATATTCCCAGACCATTGTTTCCCCCTCTTACCGTTTGTGAATCATGTTATGGTTGGTGAACGTTGACCTCCCATATTGAAATTCTCTGGTCATGGTCAGTGACATATGCCTAGTTTGGTTGTTTGGTGTGCATATTAGCCACACCGTGCCACTACGTATTGAAGTTCTTTGTCCTTTCTAGTTGATACATAGGGTTCCCAAACCATTGTCTCTCCTTCTGACCGTTTGTGACTCGTGTTATGAGTTGTCAATGTTGACCACACATAGTGGACTTCTTCGGTCATTGTCAGTGACGTATGCATCCTTTGGTTGGTCACTGTGCACGCTAGCCACACCGTGCCACTGCTTGTTGAAGGTCTTTGTACTTGCTATTTGATAACTAGTGTTGCCAATCCATTGTTTCCCCCTCTGACCATTTATGACTCGTGTTATGAGTTTTCAACGTTGACCACACATTGTGAGATTCTTTTGGTCATGGTTTGTGACATATGCCTACTTTGGTTTGTCACTTTACATGGTTACCACGCCGAATCACTATGTATTGAAAGACTTGTGCTTTCTTGTTGATAGCTAGTGTTCCCAAACCATTGTTACCCCCTCTGAATATCTGTGACTCGTGTTGTGAGTTGTCAACATTGACCACATGAAGTGAAATTCTTTGGTCATGGTCAGTGACATATGCCTACTTTGGTTGGTCATCGTGCAAGGTATCCACTTATTGAAGTTCCTTGTGCTTGCTAGTCGATACCTGGTGTTCCCAAACCATTGTCTTCCCCTCTGACCATTTGTGATTCCTATTATGAGTTGTCAACGTTGACCACACACAGCGCATTTCTTTGGTCAAAGACAGTACATATGCCTGCTTTGGTAGGTCATTGTGCATGGTAGCGACACCATGCTTCTACTGATTGAAGGTCGCTGTACTTGCTAGTTGAGAACTGATATTCCCAGACCATTGTTTCCCCCTGTGACCATTTGTGACTCGTGTTATTGTTGGTGAATGTTGACCACCCATATTGAAATTCTTTGCTCATGGTCAGTGACATATGCCTAGTTTGGTTGTTTGGTGTACATGGTAGCCACACCGTGCCACTACGTATTGAAATTCTTTGTCCTTTCTAGTTGATACATAGGGTTCCCAAAGGATTGTCTCTCCCTCTGACCATGTGTGACTCGTGTTATGAGTTGTCAATGTTGACCATACATAGTGGACTTCTTCGGTCATAGTCAGTGACGTATGCATCCTTTGGATGGTCACTGTGCACGCTAACCACACCGTGCCACTACTTGTTGAAAATTTTTCTACTTGCTAGTTGATAACTAATGTTCCCAACCCATGGTTTCCCCCACTGACCATTCGTGACTCGTGTTATGAGTTTTCAGCGTTGACCACACATTGTGAAATCCGTTTGGTCATGGTTAGTGACATATGCCTACTTTGGTTTTGTCACTATACATGGTTACCACGCCATGTCACTAGGTATCAAAGGTCTTTGTGCTTTCTTGTTGAAGGCTAGTGTTCCCAAACCATTGTTAGCCCCCTCTGGCTATCTGTGTCTCGTGTTGTGAGTTGTAAATGTTCACCACATGAAGTGAAATTCTTTGTTCATGGTCAGTGACATATGCATACTTTGGTTTTTCACTGTGCATGGTAGCCACACTGTGCCACTGATTATTGAAGGTATTTTTACTAGCTAGTCGATGAATAGTATTCACAAACCATTATCTTCCACTCGGACCATTTGTGACTCGTATTATGAGTTGTCAAAGTTTACCACACTTAGGGACATTCTTTGGTCATGGTCAGTGTCATATGCCTACTTTGGTTGGTCATCGTGCATGGTATCCACACCGTGCCACAACGTCTTGAAGGTCTTTGTGCTTGCTATTTGATACTTGGTGTTCCTAAACCATTGTTTCCCCCTCTGACCATTTGTGACTCGTATTATGAGTTGTCAACGTTGACCACACACAGCGGATTTCTTTGGTCAAAGGTAGTACATATGACTACTTTGGTCGGTCATTGTGCATGGTAGCCACACCGTTCTACTACTGATTGAAGGTCGTTGTACTTGCTAGTTGAGAACTGATATTCCAATGGCATTGTTTCCTCTTCTGACCGTTTGTGACTCGTGTTATGGTTGGTCAACGCTGACCATCCACATTGAAATTCTCTGGTCATGGGCAGTGACATATGCCTAGTTTGGTTGTTCGGTGTGCATAGTAGCCACACAGTGCCACTACGTATTGAAGTTCTTTGTTCTTTCTAGTCGATACATAGGGTTCCAAACCATTGTCTCTCCCTCTGACCATTTGTGACTCGTGTTATTCGTTGTCAATGTTGACCACACATAGTGGACTTCTTCGGTCATAGTCAGTGATGTATGTATCCTTTGGTTGGTCATTGTGCAAGCTAGCCACACCGTGCCACTACTTGTTGAAGGTCTTTGTACTTGCTAGTTGATTACTAGTGTTCCCAACCCATTGTTTCCCCCTCTGACCATTTGTGACTCGTGTTATGAGTTTTCAATGTTGACCACGCAATGTGAAGTTCGTTTGGTCATGGTCGGTGACATATGCCTACTTTGGTTGGTCATTGCACACGGTTACCATGCAGTGTCACTACGTATTAAAGGTCTTTGTTCTGTCTAGTCGATAGCTAGTCTTTCCAAACCATTGTTACCCCCTTCTAACTATCTATGACTCGTGTTGTGAGTTGTCAATGCTTACCTCATGAAGTGAAATTCCTTGGTCATGGTCAGTGACATATTCATACTTTGGTTGGTCACTGTGCATTGTAGCCACACTGTGCCACTACATATTGAAGGTATTTGTACTTGCTAGTCGATAACTAGTATTCACAAACCATTGTCTTCCACTCTGACCATTTGTGACTCGTGTTATGAGTTGTCAAAGTTTACCACACTTAGTGACATTATTTGGTCATGGTCAGTGACATATGCTTACTTTGGTTGGTCATCGTGCATGGTATCCACACCGTGCCACAACGTATTGAATCTCCTTGTGCTTGCTATTTGTTACTTGGTGTTCCCAAACCATTGTTTCCCCCTCTGACCATTTGTGACTCGTATTATGAGTTGTCAACGTTGACCACACACATCGGATTTCTTTGGTCAAAGGCAGTACATATGCCTACTTTGGTCGGTCATTGTGCATAGTAGCCACACCGCGCTACTACAAATTGAAGGTCGTTGTACTTGCCAGTTGAGAATTGATATTCCCAGACCATTGTTTCCCCGTCTGACCGTTTGTGACTCATGGTATGGTTGGTGAACGTTGACCACCCATATTGAAATTCTCTGGTCATGGTCAGTGACATATGCCTAGTTTGGTTGTTTGGTCTGCATATTAGCCACACCGTGCCACTACGCATCGAAGTTCTTTGTCCTTTCTAGTCGAAACATGGGGTTCCCAAACCATTGTCTCTCCTTCTGACCGTTTGTGACTCGTGTTATGAGTTGTCAATGTTAACCACACATAGTGGACTTCTTCGGTCAAAGTGAGTGACGTATGCATCCTTTGGTTGGTCACTGTGCACGCTAGCCATACCGTGCCACTGCTTGTTGAAGGTCTTTGTACTTGCTAGTTGATAACTAGTGTGCCCAACCCATTGTTTCCCCCTCTGACCATTTGTGACTCGTGTTATGAGTTTTCAACGTTGACCACACACTGTGAAATTCTTTTGGTCATGGTTAGTGACATATGCCTACTTTGGTTTATCACTTTACATGGTTACCACGATGTGTCACTACGTATTGAAGGACTTTGTGCTTTCTAGTTGATAGCTAGTGTTCCCAACCCATTGTTACCCCCTATGAATATCTGTGACTTGTGTTGTGAGTTGTCAACATTGACCACATGAAGTGAAATTCTTTGGTCATGGTCAGTGACATATGCCTACTTTGGTTGGTCATCGTGCATGGTATCCACACTGTGCCACAACTTATTGAAGGTCCTTGTGCTTGCTAGTTGATACCTGGTGTTCCCAAACCATTGTCTCCCTCCTCTGACCATTTGTGACTCCTATTATGAGTTGTCAACGTTGACCACACACAGCAGATTTCTTTGGTCAAAGGCAGTACATATGCCTACTTTGGTCGGTCATTTTGCATGGTAGCCACACCGTGCTTCTACTGATTGAAGGTCTCTGTACTTGCTAGTTGAGAACTGATATTCCCAGACCATTGTTTCCCCCTCTGACTGTTTATGACTCGTGTGATGGTTGGTGAATGTTGACCACCCATATTCAAATCCTTTGCTCATGGTCAGTGACATATGCCTAGTTTGGTTGTTTGGTGTGCATAGTAGCCACACCGTGCCACTACGTATTGAAGTTCTTTGTCCTTTCTAGTCGATACATATGGTTGCCAAAGCATTGTCTCTCCCTCTGACCATGTGTGACTCGTGTTATGAGTTGTCAATGTTGACCATACAAAGTGGACTTCTTCGGTCATAGTCAGTGACGTATGCATCCTTTGGATGGTCACCGTACACGCTAACCACACCGTGCCACTACTCATTGAAAATCTTTCTACTTGCTAGTTGAAAACTAGTGTTCCCAACCCATGGTTTCCCCCACTGACCATTTGTGACTCGTGTTATGAGTTTTCAGCGTTGACCACACATTGTGAAATCCATTTGGTCATGGTTAGTATCATATGCCTACTTTGGTCTTGTCACTGTACATGGTTACCACGCCATGTCACTACGTATCAAAGGACTTTGTGCTTTCTACTTGATAGCTAGTGTTCCCAAACCATTGTTAGCCCCCTCTGACTATGTGTCACTCGTGTTGTGAGTTGTAAATGTTCACCACATGAAGTGAAATTCTTTGTTCATGGTCAGTGGCATATGCATACTTTGGTTTTTCACTGTGCATGGTAGCCACGATGTGGCACTAATTATTGAAGGTATTTGTACTTGCTAGTGGATGACTAGTTTTCACAAACCATTATCTTCCACTCTGACCATTTGTGACTCGTGTTATGAGTTGTCAAAGTTTACCACACATAGTGACATCATTCGATCATGGTCAGTGACATATGCCTACTTTGGTTGGTCATCGTGCATGGGATCCACACCGTGCCACAACGTATTGAAGGTCTTTGTGCTTGCTATTTGATACTTGGTATTCCTAAACCATTGTTCCTCCTCTGACCATTTGTGACTCGTATTATGAGTTGTCAACGTTGACCACACACAGCGGATTTCTTTGGTCAAAGGTAGTACATATGCCTACTTTGGTCGTTCATTGTGCATGGTAGCCACACCGTGCTACTACTGATTGAAGGTCGTTGTACTTGCTAGTTGAGAACTGATATTCCCATAGCATTTTTTCCTTCTCTCACCGTTTGTGACTCGTGTTATGGTTGGTCAATTTTGACCATTCATATTGAAATTCTCTGGTCATGGGCAGTGACATATGCCTAGTTTGGTTGTTCGGTGTGCATAGTAGCCACACAGTGCCACTACGTATTGAAGTTCTTTGTTCTTTCTAGTCAATACATAGGGTTTCCAAACCATTGTCTCTCCCTCTGACCATTTGTGACTCGTGTTATTCGTTGTCAATGTTGACCACACATAGTGGACTTCTTCGGTCATAGTCATTGATGTATGTATCCTTTTGTTGGTCATTGTGCAAGCTAGCCACACCGTGCCACTACTTGTTGAAGGTCTTTGTACTTTCTTGTTGATTACTAGTGTTCCCAATCCATTGTTTCCCCCTTTGACCATTTGTGACTCGTGTTATGAGTTTCAATGTTGACCACACACTGTGAAATTTGTTTGGTCATGGTTGGTGACATATGCCTACTTTGGTTGGTCATTGTACATGGTTACCACGCCGTGTCACTACGTATTGAAGGTCTTTGTTCTGTCTAGTTGATAGCTAGTCTTCCCAAACCATTGTTACCCCCTCTGACTATCTATGACTCGTGTTGTGAGTTGTCAATGTTGACCACATGAAGTGAAATTCCTTGGTCATGGTCAGTGACATATTCATACTTTGGTTGGTCACTGTGCATTGTACCCACACTATGCCACTTCATATTGAAGGTATTTGTACTTGCTAGTCGATAACTAGTATTCACAAACCATTATCTTCCACTCTGACCATTTGTGACTTGTGTTACGAGTTGTCAAAGTTTACCACACATAGTGACATTCTTTTGTCGTGTTCAGTGACATATGCCTACCTTGGTTGGTCATCGTGCATGGTATCCACACCGTGCCATAACTTATTGAAGGTCTTTGTGCTTTCTAGTTGATACCTGGTGTTTCCCAACCATTATTTCCCCCTCTGACCATTTGTGACTTGTATTATGAGTTGTCAATGTTGACCACACATAGTGGATTTCTTTGGTCAAAGACAGTACATATGCCTGCTTCGATCGGATATTGTGCATGGTACCCACACCGTGTTGACATGAAATCTGCCGCGCACGTAAATCTTCTGCGAGGGAGACCGAGTCATGGACTTCCGCGATGGAGTTGAGGCGAGTGATGGGTGTTCTTTGGGCAAGAGGAGAGAGTCACAGTTGATCCTCATGGTGGAGGGGCGGAATGGGCATGTTTCTGGGCTTGTGTGGGGCTGTTTATGGGTGTGGGGAAGGTTGGAATTGTCCCTGGTGGTAGACCCGCGGAATTGGGTGTTCAGTAACAATGGCTTCATATTTGGGGTTCCGCGGAAGAGGCAAAACGAGGGCAGGGGGTGTGTCTGCGGATTAGGCATCTTGGGAGGGGAACTTGGGTGACTTTGGGGTCCGCGGAAGGCCTCAAAACATGGTGCAAGGTTCAGCCGCAGATTTGGATTATTTGGGATGCTACCATAGCAAGTTTTGGGTGCGCGCAGGGCGTCAAAAAGTGCCATGATGGTTGGGAGCGGAATGGGCATGTTTGGGAGGGCGTTTTGTGGCTAAGGTGAGGAGGAAGTGCCGCGGAATGGTGCTGGATGCCTAACCCGCGGAATTGCCTTACCACTAACAAAAGAGGGGCGAGTTACAATGCCGCGGAAGAGGCGGAAAGCTGCCATGGTGTTGACCTGCGGATTTGCCACATTTCGGATGGTGTTGGAGTCACTTGTGTAGACAAAGGGGGTGCGGAAAGAGGCCTCCATGTATATCTGCGGATTTGATGTTTAGAGGAGAGGTGTGTGAGGGCGGAACAAGAGGCACTTGTGGTGCGGACAAAGGAAGGTGTCACAAAAGGTGCGGGAGTATTGTACAAGATGCGGGAAGACAACCAGACCAAGAATGGCAGGAACCACACGACGCAAAGACCAAGAAGTGGTGGGAGGCGGCGCGACGAGCAAGGAGGAAGCAATGGTGGCACTTGCTTCGCGGATGGGAATAAAGTAGTGGTGGTAGTGGGTGTGAATGCAAGGGGGCCGCGACGCGGCGGGGAAGGGTGTAGCAGACTATATAATGGGCTTAGTTGCATAAGTGTGGTGTTGGGATTCAGGCTTGTGGACTTGTGTTCAGTTGACATGTGTTAATCAAGCTCATTGCCTCGCAACCTTGCCTCACTCTCTTCTTCATCTCAGCACTCTGTCACCATGGAATCTGCAAGTGAATCTGAGGACTCCGAAGATGAAAAAAGGTGTTCCGCGGAACCACTCACAAGACTGGCCTGACACAAGTGAAGAGCGCGGAAGAGTGCCCAAGTGACCGCGGAAGTGGATGGGTGGTCCTTGGAGAACTCTCAAGAGAGCGGAAGGAATGATATTGGGCCTCCGCCGCGTGATTTCTGTGTCTCTGTCTTGGTTCCGCGGATTTGCCATGTTGTATGCTTGAGAGGAGTGATGGAATCCGCAATAGGGGTATTACCAAAGTGAGTAAGGGGTGGGACTGCAGAATGGGCCTGTTTTAGGGATGTAAAGGGTGCCAAATCCGTGGAAGAGGGGCTGTAGAAGTGGGCCATGTGTGTACCCGCGGAATTTCCATGTTAGAGACAGTAGGGGGAGGCCAAATCCGTGGAAGAGGGGCTGCGGAAGTGGGCCATGTGTGTACCCGCGGAATTGCCATGTCAGGGACACTAGGGGGAAGCCAAATCCGCGGAATAGGAGTGTTGCGGGAGGGGTTGATGGAGTTCCGCGGAATTACTATGTCAGAGGGGTGATGTGAAGGGAGGAAGGACCACTTGTGAGTGATCAATTGTGATATTGTGCCATGGTGAATGTGGGATGATGTCTTATGGTGTGCGGAAGGAGGAGATGTGCGGAGGACAACATGGAAGGCGCGGAAGTGAAGTGACATCGCGGAACAATGACGAGCGCGGCAAAAAATGGGGTAACACTGTTTATGGTGCGGTGAGGGTGGACAATTCCTTGCTCTTCGACAAGCGGAACTACACTGCAAGCCTTTGGAAGATCAGTCTGATGGGGCTCCATGGTGAAGAGTACCGGAAGTGCAGCAGAGTACGAGGTGCAGAGCTGACTCCTTGGTGCATAGGGTTCCAGAGCGGCAGAGAGGCCGAATGGAGCGGAGTTTCATGGCAAGCAGCAGCAGAGCAATAAGTACAGAGCTGGTCACTTGGCTGAACCTTTATTTTCATAGGGCGACCTGAGTGTCTGATGAGGAGACCTGGAAGGAACGCATCCCGTGGCGTGTTCGTCATTTGGTTGTGATCACCTCCATGTTGCATATGTGTTTGTGGAAATGTGTACATAGGAGAAACTGTGTGTTGGAGGTGCGTGTACTGCGGAATAGCTGCGAGGTGACGCACGAGACCCGTACAGTAGTAAGAACTTCTTTCCACGGCTCAAGTGTGACATGGAATGAATGATCTGTAAGCAACAGTGCTTGTCAGATGAGGGATGTAGGAACCATTGTGCGCTGGATGTGCA
Organism: Penium margaritaceum; assembly: GCA_023375785.1. Taxonomy (NCBI): domain Eukaryota; kingdom Viridiplantae; phylum Streptophyta; class Zygnematophyceae; order Desmidiales; family Peniaceae; genus Penium; species Penium margaritaceum. The sequence continues at coordinate 75,312 of SZWC01001854.1, read as the reverse complement.
TGTACCGCGGAATAGCCGCGAGGTGACGCACGAGACCCGCACAATGAGGGATGCATTCCTTTTCGCAAGACTGCTGCCACAAGAGGAGAACAACCAATGGCCACTAATGAAGCAAGAAGAAGCTCGGAGACCTCGCTTGAGAAAAGGAGGGTGGGGCAACACTGTTGACATGAAATCTGCGACGCACGCAAATCTTCCGCGAGGGAGACCGAGTCATGGACTTCCGCGATGGAGTTGAGGCAAGTGATGGGTGTTATTTGGGCAAGAGGAGAGAGTCACAGTTGATCCTCATGGTGGATGGGCGGAATGGGCATCTTTCTAGGCTTGTGTGGGGCTGTTTATGGGTGTGGGGAAGGCTGGAATTGTGCCTGGTGGTAGACCCGCGGAATTGGGTGTTCAGTAACAATGGCTTCATATTTGGGGTTCTGCGGAAGAGGCAAAACGAGGGCAGGGGGTGTGTCTGTGGATTAGGCATCTTGGGAGGGGAAATTGGGTGAATTTAAAGTCCGCGGAATGCCTAAAAGCATGGTGCAAGGTTCAGCCGCGGATTTGGGTTATTTGGGATGCTACCGGAGCAAGTTTTGGGTGCGCGGAGGGCGTCAGAAAGTGCTATGATGGTTGGGAGCGGAATGGGCATGTTTGGGAGGGCGTTTTGTGGCTAAGGTGAGGAGGAAGTGCCGCGGAATGGTGCTGGGTGCCTAACCCGCGGAATTGCCTTGCCAGTAACAAAAGAGGGGCGAGTTACAATGCCGCGGAAGAGGCGGAAAGCTGCCATGGTGTTGACCTGTGGACTTGCCACATTTCGGATGATGTTGGAGTCACTTGTGTGGACAAGAGGGGTACGGAAAGAGGCCTTCATGTATATTCGTGGATTTGATGTTTAGAGGAGAGGCGTGTGAGGACGAAACAAGAGGCACAAGTGGTGCGGACAAAGGAAGGGGTCACACAAGGTGCGGAAGTATTGTACAAGACGCAGGAAGAGAACCGGACCAAGAATGGCGGGAATCACACGGCGCGAAGACCAAGAAGCGGTGGGAGACGGCGTGACGAGAAAGGAGGAAGCAATGGTGGTACTTGCTTTGTGGATGGGAATAAAGTAGTGGTGGTAGTGGGTTTGAATGCAAGGGGGCCGCGACGCGGCAGGGAAGGATGTAGCAGGCTATATAATGGGCTTAGTTGCATCAGTGTGGTGTTGGGATTCGGGCTTGTGGACTTGTGTTCAGTTGACATGAGTTAATCAAGCTCATTGCCTCACAACCTTGCCTCACTCTCTCCTTCATCTCAGCACTCTGTCACCATGGAATCCGCAAGTGAATCTGAGGACTCCGAAGATGACAAAAGGTGTTCCGCGGAACCACTTACAAGACTAGCCTGACACAAGTGAAGAGCGCGGAAGAGTGCCCAAGTGACCGCGGAAGTGGATGGGTGGCCCTTGGAGAACTCTCAAAAGAGCGGAAGGAATGATATTGGGCCTCCGCTGCATGATTTCTGTGTCTCTGTCTTGGTTCCACGGATTTGCCATGTTGTATGCTTGAGAGGAGTGATGGAATCCGTAATAGGGGTATTGCCAAAGTGACTAAGGGGTGGGACTGCGGAATGGGCCTGTTTTAGGGGTGTAAAGGGTGCCAAATCCATGGAAGAGGGGCTGCAGAAGTGGGCCATGTGTGTACCCGCGGAATTTCCATGTTAGAGACAGTAGGGGGAGGCCAAATCCGTGGAAGAGGGGCTGCGGAAGTGGGCCATGTGTGTACCCGCGGAATTGCCATGTCAGGGACACTAGGGGGAAGCCAAATCCGCGGAATAGGGGTGTTCCGGGAGGGGGTGATGGAGTTCCGTGGAATTACTATGTCAGAGGGGTGATGTGAAGGGAGGAAGGACCACTTGTGAGTGATCAATTGTGATATTGTGCCATGGTGAATGTGGGATGAAGTCTTATGGTGTGCGGAAGTAGGAGATGTGCGGAGGACAACATGGAAGGCGCGGAAGTGAAGTGACATCGCGGAACAATGACGAGGGCAACGAAAAATGGGGTTAACACTGTTTATGGTGCGGTGAAGGTGGATAGTTCCTTGCTCTTTGACAAGCGGAACTACACTGCAAGCCTTTGGAAGATCAGTCTGATGGGGCTCCATGGTGAAGAGTACCGGAAGTGCAGCAGAGTACGAGGTGCAGAGCTGAATCCTTGGTGCATAGGGTTCCAGAGCGGCAGAGAGGCCGAATGGAGCGGAGTTGCATGGCAAGCAGCAGCAGAGCAATAAGTACAGAGCTGGGCACTTGGCTGAACCTTCATTTGCATAGGGCGACCTGAGTATCTGATGAGGAGACCTGGAAGGAAGGCATCCCGCGGCGTGTTCTTCATTTGGTTGTGATCACCTCCATGTTGCATATGTGTTTGCGGAAATGTGTACATAGGAGAAACTGTGTGTTGGAGGTGCGTGTACTGCGGAATAGCTGCGAGGTGACGCACGAGACCCGCACAGTAGTAGGAACTTCTTTCGGCGGCTCAAGTGTGACATGGAATGAATGATCTGTAAGCAACAATGCTTGTGAGATGAGGGATGTAGGAACCATTGTGCGCTGGATGTGCGTGTACCGCGGAATAGCGGCGAGGTGACGTACGAGACCCGCACAATGAGGGATGCATTCCTTTCCGCGAGACTGCTACCACAAGACGAGAACAACCAATGGCCACTAATGAAGCAAGAAGAAGCTCGGAGACCTCGCTTGAGAAAAGGAGGGTGGGGCAACAGTGTTGACATGAAATCTGCCGCGCACGCAAATCTTCCGCGAGGGAGACCGAGTCATGGACTTCCGCGATGGAGTGGAGGCAAGTGAGGGGTGTTCTTTGGGCAAGAGGAGAGAGTCACAGTTGATCCTCATGGTGGAGGGGCGGAATGGGCATCTTTCTGGGCTTGTGTGGGACTATTTATGGGTGTGGGGAAGGCTGGAATTGTGCCTGGTGGTAGACCCGCGGAATTGGGTGTTCAGTAACAATGGCTTCATATTTGGGGTTCCGCGGAAGAGGCAAAACGAGGGCAGGGGGTGTGTCTGCGGATTAGGCAACTTGGGAGGGGAAATTGGGTGACGTTGGGGTCCGCGGAAGACCTCAAAACATGGTGCAAGGTTCAGCAGTGGATTTGGGTTATTTGGGATGCTACCGGAGCAAGTTTTGGGTGCACGGAGGGCGTCAGAAAGTGCCATGATGGTTGAGAGCGGAATGGGTATGTTTGGGAGGACATTTTGTGGCTAAGGTGAGGTGGAAGTGCCGCGGAATGGTGCTGGGTGCCTAACCCGCGGAATTGGCTTGCCAGTAACAAAGGAGGGGTGAGTTACAATGCCGCGGAAGAGGCGGAAAGCTGCCATGGTGTTGACCTGCGGATTTGTCACATTTCGGATGGTGTTGGAGTCACTTGTGTGGACAAAAGGGGTGCGGAAAGAGGCCTCCATGTATATCCGCGAATTTGATGTTTAGAGGAGAGGCGTGTGAGGGCGGAACAAGAGGCACAAGTGGTGCGGACAAAGGAAGGGGTCACACAAGGTGCGGAATTATTGTACAAGACGCGGGAAGACAACCGGACCAAGAATGGCAGGAACCACACGGCGCGAAGACCAAGAAGTGGCGGGAGGCGGCGCGACGAGCAAGAAGAAGCAATGGTGGCACTTGCTTCGCGGATGGGAATAAAGTAGTGGTGGTAGTGGGTGTGAATGCAAGGGGGCCGCGACGCGGCGGGGAAGGGTGTAGCAGACTATATAATGGGCTTAGTTGCAACAGTGTGGTGTTGGGATTCGGGCTTGTGGACTTGTGTTCAGTTGACATGAGTTAATCAAGCTCATTGCCTCACAACCTTACCTCACTCTCTCCTTCATCTGAGCACTCTGTCACCATGGAATCCGCAAGTGAATCTAAGGACTCTGAAGATGACAAAAGGTGTTCCGCGGAACCACTCACAAGACTGGCCTGACACAAGTGAAGAGCGCGGAAGAGTGCCCAAGTGACCGCGGAAGTGGATGGGTGGCCCTTGGAAAACTCTCAAGAGAGCGAAAGGAATGATACTGGGTCTCCACCGCATGATTTTTGTGTCTCTGTCTTGGCTCCGTGGATTTGCCATGTTGTATGCTTGAGAGGAGTGATGGAATCCGCAATAGGGGTATTGCCAAAGTGACTAGGGGGTGGGACTGCGGAATGGGCCTATTTTAGGGGTGTAAAGGGTGCCAAATCCGTGGAAGAGGGGCTGCAGAAGTGGGCCATGTGTGTACCCACGGAATTGCCATGTTAGAGACAGTAGGGGGAGGCCAAATCCAAGGAAGAGGGGCTGCAGAAGTGGGCCATGTGTGTACTCGCGGAATTGCCATGTTAGAGACAGTAGGGGGAGGCCAAATCCAAGGAAGAGGGGCTGCAGAAGTGGGCCATGTGTGTACTCGCGGAATTGCCATGTCAGGGACACTAGGGGGAAGCCAAATTCGCGGAATAGGGGTGTTCCGGGAGGGGGTGATGGAGTTCCACGGAAATACTATATCAGAGGGGTGATATGAAGGGAGGAAGGACCACTTGTGAGTGATCAATTGTGATATTGTGCCATGGTGAATTTGGGATGAAGTCTTATGGTGTGCGGAAGGAGGAGATGTACGGAGGACAACATGGAAGGCGCAGAAGTGAAGTGACATCGCGGAACAATGACAAGCGCGGCAAAAAATGGGGCAACACACTGTGCTACTGATTGAAGGTCGTTGTACTTTCTAGTTAAGAACTGATATTCCTATACCATTGTTTCCCCCCTCTGACCGTTTTTCACTCGTGTTATGGTTGGTGAACGTTCACCACCCATATTGAAATTCTCTGGTCATGGTCAGTGACATATGCCTAGTTTGGTTGATTGGTGTGCATATAAGCCACACCATGACACTACATATTGAAGTTCATTGTCCTTTCTAGTCGATACATAGGGTTCCCAAACCATTCGCTCTCCCTCCGACCATCTGTGACTTGTGTTATGACTTGTCAATGTTGACCACATATAGTGGACTTCTTCGGTCATAGTCAGTGACGTATGCATCCTTTGGTTGGTCACTATATACGCTAGCCACACCATGCCACTGCTTGTTGAAGGTCTTTGTACTTGCTAGTTGATAACTAGTGTTCCCAATCCATTGTTTCCCCCTCTGACCATTTGTGACTCGTGTTATGAGTTTTCAACGTTGACCACACACTGTGAAAATATTTTCGTCATGGTAAGTGACATATGCCTACTTTGGTTTGTCAGTGTACATGGTTACCACGCCGTGTCACTGCGTATTGTAGGTCTTTGTGCTTTCTAGTTGATAGCTAGTGTTCCCAAACCATTGTTACCCCCTCTGAATATCTGTGACTCGTGTTGTGAGTTGTCAACATTGACCACATGAAGTGAAATTCTTTGGTCATGGTCAGTGACATATGCATACTTTGGTTGGTCACTGTGCATTGTAGCCACACTGTGCCACTACANATTTTCGTCATGGTAAGTGACATATGCCTACTTTGGTTTGTCAGTGTACATGGTTACCACGCCGTGTCACTGCGTATTGTAGGTCTTTGTGCTTTCTAGTTGATAGCTAGTGTTCCCAAACCATTGTTACCCCCTCTGAATATCTGTGACTCGTGTTGTGAGTTGTCAACATTGACCACATGAAGTGAAATTCTTTGGTCATGGTCAGTGACATATGCATACTTTGGTTGGTCACTGTGCATTATAGCCACATTGTGCCACTGCATATTGAAGGTATTTGTACTTGCTAGTTGATGACTAGTATTTAGAGACCATTATCTTCCACTCTGACCATTTGTGACTCGTCTTATGAGTTGTCAAAGTTTACCACACATGGTGACATTGTTTGGTCATGGTCAGTGACATATGCATACCTTGGTTGGTCATCGTGCATGGTATCCACACCGTGCCACAACGTATTGAAGGTCATTGTGCTTGCTAGTTGATACTTTGTTTTCCCAAACCATTTCTTCCCCCTCTGACCATTTGTGACTCGTATTATGAGTTTTCAATGTTGACCACACACAGCGGATTTTTTTGGTCAAAGGCTGTACATATGCCTACTTTGGTCGGTCATTGTGCATGGTAACCACACCGTGCTACTACTCATTGAAGGTCGTTGTACTTGCTAGTTGAGAACTGATATTCCCGGAACATTGTTTCCCCCTCTGACCGCTTGTGACTTGTGTTATGATTGGCGAAGGTTGACCACCCATGTTGAAATTCTTTGGTCATGGTCAGTGACATATGCCTAGTTTGGTTGTTTGGTGTGCATAGTAGCCACACCGTGCCACTACGTATTGAAGATATTTGTCCTTTCTAGTCCATGCATAGGGTTCCCAAACCATTGTCTCTCCCTTTGACCATTTGTGACTCGTGTTATGAGTTGTCACTGTTGACCACACATAGTGGACTTCTTCGGTCATAGTCAGTGACGTATTCATCCTTTGGTTGGTCACTGTACACGCTAACCACACCGTGCCACTAGTTGTTGAAGTTCTTCGTACTTGCTAGTTGATAACTAGTGTTCCGAACCCATTGTTTCCCCTTCTGACCATTTGTGACTCGTGTTATGAGTTTTGAATGTTGACCACACACTGTGAAATTTGTTTGGTCATGGTTAGTGACATATGCCTACTTTGGTTTGTCACTGTACATGGTTACCACGCCGTGTCACTACGTATTGAAGGTATTTGTGCTTTCTAGTTAATAGCTAGTGTTCCCAAACCATTGTTACCCCCCTTTGACTATCCGTGACTCGTGTTGTGAGTTGTCAATGCTGACCACATGAAGTGAAATTTGTTGGTCATGGTCAGTGACATATGCATGCTTTGGTTGGTCACTGTGCATGGTAGCCACGCTGTGCCACTACATATTGAAGGTATTTGTACTTGCTAGTGGATAACTAGTATTCACAAACCATTGTCTTCCACTCTGACCATTTGTGACTCGTGTTATGAGTTGTCAAAGTTTACCACACTTAGTGACAGTATTTTGTCATGGTCATTGACATATGCCTACCTTTTCTGGTCATCGTGCATGGTATCCACACCGTGCCACAACGTATTGAACCTCCTTGTGCTTGCTATTTGATACTTGGTGTTCCCAAACCATTGTTTCCCGCCTCTGACCATTTGTGACTCGTATTATGAGCTGTCAACGTTGACCACACACGGCGGATTTCTTTCGTCAAAGGCAGTTCATATGCCTACTTTGGTCGGTCATTGTGCATGGTAGCCACACCGTGCTACTACTGATTTAACGTTGTTGTACTTGCTAGTTGATAACTGACATTCCCAGACCATTGTTTCCCCCTCTGACCGTTTGTGACTCGTGTTATGGTTGGTGAACTTTGACCACCCATATTGAAATTCTCTGGTCATGGTCAGTGACATATGCCTAGTTTGGTTGTTTGGTGTGCATATTAGCCACACCGTGCCACTACGTATTGAAGTTTTTTTTCCTTTCTAGTCGATACATAGGGTTCCCAAACCATTGTCTCTCCCTCTGACCATTTGTGACTCGTGTTATGAGTTGTGAATGTTGACCACACATAGTGGACTTCTTCGGTCATAGTCAGTGACGTATGCATCCTTTGGTTGGTCACTGTGCACGCTAGCCACACTGTGCCACTACTTGTTGAAGTTCTTCGTACTTGCTAGTTGATAACTAGTGTTCCCAACCCATTGTCTCTCCCTCTGACCATTTGTGACTCGTGTTATGAGTTGTGAATGTTGACCACACATAGTGGACTTCTTCGGTCATAGTCAGTGACGTATGCATCCTTTGGTTGGTCACTGTGTATGCTAGCCACACCGTGCCCCTGCTTGTTGAAGGTCTTTGTACTTGCTAGTTGATAACTAGTGTTCCCAACCCATTGTTTCCCCCTCTGACCAATTGTGACTTGTGTTATGAGTTTTCAACGTTGACCACACACTGTGAAATTCTTTTGGTCATGGTTAGTGACATATGCCTAATTTGCTTAGTCACTGTACATGGTTACCACGGCGTGTCACTATGTATTGAACGTCTTTGTGATTTCTTGTTGATAGCTAGTGTTCCCAAACCATTGTTACCCCCTCTGAATATCTGTGACTCGTGTTGTGAGTTCTCAACATTGACCACATGAAGTGAAATTTTTTGGTCATGGTCAGTGACATATGCATACTTTGGTTGGTCACTGTGCATTGTAGCCACACTGTGCCACTACATATTGAAGGTATTTGTACTTGCTAGTCCACAACTAGTATTTAGAAACCATTATCTTCCACTCTGACCATTTTTGACTCATGTTTTGACTTGTCACAGTTTACCACACGTGGTGACATTCTTTGGTCATGGTCAGTGACATATGCATACCTTGATTGGTCATCGTGCATGGTTTCCACACCGTGCCACAATGTATTGAAGGTCATTGTGCTTGCTAGTTGGTTCTTGGTGTTCCCAAACAATTGTTTCCCCCTCTGACTATTTGTGACTCGTATAATGAGTTGCCAATGTTGACCACACAGAGAAAATTTCTTCGGTCAAAGGCAGTACATATGCCAACTTTGGTCGGACATTGTGCATGGTAGCCACACCGTGCTACTACTGATTGAAGGTCGTTGTACTTGCTAGTTTAGAACTGATATTCCCGGACCATTGTTTCCCCCCTCTGACCGTTTGTGACTTGTGTTATGGTTGGTGAACGCTGACCACCCATATAAAAATTCTTTGGTCATGGTCAGTGACCTATGCCTAGTTTGGTTCTTTGGTGTGCAAAGTAGCCACACCGTGCCACTACATATTGCAGTTATTTGTCCTTTCTAGTCCAAGCATAGGGTTCCCAAACCATTGTCCTCCCTATGACCATTTGTGACTCGTGTTATGAGTTGTCAATGTTGACCACACATTATGGACTTCTTCGGTCATAGTCAATGACGTATTCATCCTTTGGTTGGTCACTGTGCACGCTAGCCACACTGTGCCACTACTTGTTGAAGTTCTTCGTACTTGCTAGTTGATAACTAGTATCCCCAACCCATTGTTTCCCCCCTCTGACCATTTGTGACTCGTGTTATGAGTTTTCAACGTTGACCACACACTGTGAAATTCGTTGGTCATGGTCAGTGACATATGCATACTTTGGTTGGTCACTGTGCATGGTAGCCACACAGTGCCACTACATATTGAAGGTATCTGTACTTGCTACTCGATAACTAGTATTCACAAACCATTGTCTTCCACGCTGCCCATTTGTGATTCATGGTATGAGTTGTCAACGTTTACCACACTTAGTGACATTATTTAATTATGGTCAGTGACATATGCCTACTTTGGTTGGTCATCGTGCATGGTATCCACACCGTGCCACAACTTATTGAAGGTTTTTGTGCTTGGTAGTTTATACCTGTTGTTCCCAAACCATTGTCTTCCCCTTTGACCATTTGTGACTCCTATTATGAGTTGTCAACGTTGACCACACACAGCGGTTTTCTTTGGTCAAAGGCAGTACATATGCCTACTTTGGTCGGTCATCGTGCATGGTAGCCACACTGTGCTCATACTGATTGAAGGTCGCTGTACTTGCTAGTTGAGAGCTGATATTCCCAGAGCATTGTTTCCCTCTCTGACCGTTTGTGACTCGTGTTATGGTTGGTGAATGTTGACCACCCATATTCAAATTCTTTGCTCGTGATCAGTGACATATGCCTAGTTTGGTTGTTTGGTGTGCATAGTAGCCACACCATGCCACTACGTATTGAAGTTCTTTGTCCTTTCTAGTGGATACATAGGGTTCCCAAACCATTGTCTCTCTCTCTGACCATTTTTGACTCGTGTTATGAGTTGTCAATGTTGACTATACATAGTGGAGTTCTTCGGTCATAGTCAGTGACGTATGCATCCTTTGGTTGGTCACTGTGCACGCTAGCCACACCGTGCCACTACTAGTTAAAAGTCTTTCTACTTGCTAGTTGATAACTAGTGTTCCCAACCCATGGTTTCCCCCACTGACCATTTTTGACTTGTGTTATGAGTTTTCAATGTTGACCACACACTGTGAAATCCGTTTGGTCATGGTTAGTGACATATGCCTACTTTGGATTGTCACTGTACATGGTTACCACGCCGTGTCACTACGTATTGAAGGTCTTTGTGCTTTCTAGTTGATAGCTAGTGTTCCAAAATCATTGTTAGCCCCCTCTGACTATCTGTGACTCATGTTGTGAGTTGTAAATGTTTACCACATGAAGTGAAATTCTTTGTTCATGGTCAGTGACATATGCATACTTTGGTTTTTCACTGTGCATGGTAGCCACACTGTGCCACTAATTATTGAACGTATTTGTACTTGCTAGTCGATAACTAGTATTCACAAACCATTATCGTCCACTCTGACCATTTGTGACTCGTGTTATGAGTTGTCAAAGTTTACCACACTTAGTGACATTATTTGGTCATGGTCAGTAACATATGCCTACTTTGGTTGGTCATCGTGCATGGTATCCACACCGTGCCACAACGTATTGAAGCGCCTTGTGCTTGTTATTTGATACTTGGTGTTCCCAAACCATTGTTTCCTCCTCTGACCATCTGTGACTCGTATTATGGGTTGTCAACGTTGACCACACACACCGGATTTCTTTGGTCAAAGGCATTACATATGCCTACTTTGGTCGGTCATTGTGCATGGTAGCCACACCGTGCTACTACTGATTGAAGGTCGTTGTACTTGCTAGTTGAGTACTGATATTCCCATAGCATTGTTTCCTCCTCTGACTGTTTGTGACTCGTGTTATGGTTGGTCAACGTTGACCACCCATATTGAAATTCTCTGGTCATGGGCAGTTACATATGCCTAGTTTGGTTGTTTGGTGTGCATAGTAGCCACACAGTGCCACTTCGTATTGAGTTCTTTGTTCTTTCTAGTCGATACATAGGGTTCCAAACCATTGTCTCTCCCTCTGATCATTTGTGACTCGTGTTATGAGTTGTGAATGTTGACCACACATAGTGGACTCCTTCGGTCATAGTCAGTGACGTATGCATCATTTGGTTGGTCACTGTGCACGCTAGCCACACCGTGCCACTGCTTGTTGAAGGTCTTTGTACTTGCTAGTTGATAACTAGTGTTCCCAACCCATTGTTTCCTCCTCTGACCATTTGTGACTCGTGTTATGAGTTTTCAATGTTGACCACTCACTGTGAAATTCGTTTGGTCATGGTCGGTGACATATGCCTACTTTGGTTGGTCATTGTACTTGGTTACCACGCAGTGTCACTACGTATTGAAGGTTTCTGTTCTGTCTATTTGATAGCTAGTCTTTCCAAACCATTGTTACCCCCTTCTAACTATCTATGACTCGTGTTGTGAATTGTCAATGTTGACCTCATGAAGTGAAATTCCTTGGTCATGGTCAGTGACATATTCATACTTTGGTTGGTCACTGTGCATTGTACCCACACTGTGTTACTACATATTGAAGGTATTTGTACTTGCTAGTCGATAACTAGTATTCACAAACCATTGTCTTCCACTCTGACCATTAGTGACTCGTGTTATGAGTTGTCAAAGTTTACCACACTTAGTGACATTATTTTGTCATGGTCATTGACATTTGCCTACTTTGGTTGGTCATCGTGCATGGTATCCACACAGTGCCACAATGTATTGAAGCTCCTTGTGGTTGCTATTTGATACTTGGTGTTCTTAAATCATTGTTTCCCCCTCTGACCATTTGTAACTCGTATTATGAGTTGTCAATGTTGACCACCCACAGCGGATTTCTTTGGTCAAAGGCAGTAGATATGCCTATTTCGGTCGGTCATTGTGCATGGTAGCCACACCCTGCTACTACTGATTGAAGGTCGTTGTACTTGCTAGTTTATAACTGATATTCCCAGACCATTGTTTCCCCCTCTGACCGTTTGTGACTCATTTTATGGTTGGTGAACGTTGACCACCCATATTGAAATTCTCTGGTCATGGTCAGTGACATATGCCTAGTTTGGTTGTTTCGTGTGCATATTAGCCACACCGTACCACTAGGTATTGAAGTTCTTTGTCCTTTCCAGTCGATACATAGGGTTCTTAAACCATTGTCTCTCCCTCTGACCATTTGTGACTCGTGTTATGTGTTGTGAATGTTGACCACACATAGTGGACTTCTTCGGTCATAGTCAGTGACGTATGCATCCTTTGGTTGGTCACTGTGCCCGCTAGCCACACCGTGCCACTGCTTGTTGAAGGTCTTTGTACTTTCTAGCTGATAACTAGTGTTCCCAACCCACTGTTTCACCCTCTGACCATTTTTGACTCGTGTTATGAGTTTTCAACGTTGACCACACACTGTGAAATTCGTTTGGTCATGGTTAGTGACATATGCCTACTTTGGTTTGTCGCTGTACATGGTTACCACGCCGTGTCACTACGTATTGAAGGTCTTTGTGCTTTCTAGTTGATAGCCCGTGTTCCCAAACCATTGTTACCCCCTCTGAATATCTATGACTCATGTTGTGAGTTGTCAACATTGACCACATGAAATGAAATTATTTGGTCATGGTCAGTGACATATGCATACTTTGGTTGGTCACTGTGCATTGTAGCCACACTGTGCCACTACACATTGAAGGTATTTGTACTTGCTAGTCGATAACAAGTATTTAGAAACCATTATCTTCCACTCTGACCATTTGTGACTCGTGTTATGAGTTGTCA